>DF370472.1:1302-12727 GCA_000787875.1 Solanum virginianum
TTCGTAAGGAACAATTCTGAGGATCAACAGAAATATATAGCCTGTTTGGGAAACGATTTACAGCTTTTCAGATAAGGTTTGCAACTTTTCATGAAAGATTGCAACTTGTCAGAAAATTCCTGTTGGAAAAAAAACTGGAGGGAAATATTTTAAATTAATCCGGGAAAGAAAAATACCGGTCAGACAACACGCGGATCCGGGTCACTAACGGGTCAGGATCTAAAAATAATTAATTAATTAATTATTTAAAATTAAAAGAATTTTGGTTCAAAAAGATTATCAATCAAATCATTTGACCAAAGCCAAAGCCGAGCTGAGCGACGACGACGGCGCGAGGGGTCATTTCCCCCTCAACCCTTTTAGCACCTAGAGTAGGTGTAATTTAATATATACACCTCTCTTTCCCTCTTTCTTTCCTATGTGGGACAAACTCTTTAACCAAAGTAAAAGGGACTTTTTACATTCCCTTCACCTTCCATCCCATCATTTTTCATTAACTAATATCAAAACCCAACTCTTTCTAAAGTCACTTACCCTTGAAGATGTTCCAAATCATGGCAAAATCCATTTTTCTGTAGTTCTTGGATTTATCCAGCTCCTAAGTATAAGTTCTTATCTCCTAAACGAAACACTAGAACATTTACGAAAATACAGAGAAAAGGAGCTAGTAATTTTAAGAGGAGATGGAATCGAAAAGCTTGAGGAATGGGACAAGAGTTTATGACTATGCTTACTACAATGAATTAGGTGAACCAGATAAAGGTAAAGAGTATAGAAGGCCTATCTTGGGAGGATCCTCTGAGTACGTGTATCCTCCTAGAGGCAGGATAGGTCGTGAACCAACCAAAATAGATTCTAATAGCGAGAGCAGGATTCCATTACTTATGATCTTAGAAATCTACGTGCCAAGGGACGAGCAATTTGGTCAAGTGAAGATGTCAGATTTTTTTTACATTTCTTTCAAGTCCATCATGCAGATGCTTGTCCCCTGGATTTAAGGCTTTGTTCGATAAATCTCCTAACGGTTTAATAGCTTTGAGGATGTACTTAAACTCTATGAAGGAGGAATCAAGTTGCCTCAAGGACCTTTTTTGAAAGTCATTACTAATAGTATTCCTTTGGAGATTCGAAAAGAAAACCTTTAAACTGATGGTGAAGATCTGCTTAAGTACCTAACTCCTCAGGTTATTCAAGAGGATAAAAATGCATGGAGAACGGATGAAGAATTTGGAAGAGAAATGTTGGCGAGAGTTAATCCTATCATAATAGACTCCAGGAATTTCCTCCAAAAAGCAAGCTGGATCCTAAAATGTATGGCAACCAAAATAGTACAATTACCAGAGTAGGGAGGGAGATTTCGAAATTAATCTAAGTAACTTAAAAATAAATAGACAACTTCATAGCATAGCCCTATTCTTTCTCACACCAATTTAAAGGGAGATGTGTACTTTTATATATTCAACATAAATCTATATCTCAACCTCTGTGAATGGCCTATTCGACGATGACCAACACCGCCTAATCCAATCCTAAAATAATGGTTATGGATCTAGATATTCTGACCACACACCTCTCAATATTCAATTTGTAATTGAACAAGCACCAACACCAAAGCATTTTCGATTTCTAAATTGTTTGTTTGATCATAAAGACTCCATGGCCCTAGTAAAATAGGCTTGGGATACAAGACTGAACATGAACTATATAGTAGTAGTATCGCAAAAATTAAAACTTACTAGATTAAAATTGAAGTAGCTTAATACTCAAGATTTTAGTAATATGGGAGCTTAAATTTAGAAATATAGGCAGAAAATTACATGCACTTAAAGTATGATGAAAGATCATGGGCATTTGAGGGATCTGTTTGATACAAATAGGGACCTCAAGAAGAATCTTTGCAAATAAATGATGCATATGATGAGGTTTTCAAGGAAATTTTATTAATTTCTATTCAAATAATAGCAACACTAAGGGATTAAAAAGAGTAATTAATACCATGAGAAATTAGAGTATTTTCAGCAACACTGGGTACCCCCATTGTTTGTGGCATTTGTTCATGGCCATTACCAGCATCATGGGCCTGAAAAATTTTAATATGTTAGTTAATAAAATTTTATATGATTATATTTCATAAAAGAATGTAAAAACTTCTTGAGTTACCTATCCACTTGAGGTGTCATTGATATTTTGAGGCATGAATTCATTAGGAGCATATTCGTGCATGAATTGTCACATTTGAAGTAATTCTGATTGCCTACTATCTTGATATTATTTCATCAGATTCATTTCTTCATTTTGTTTTGCCTTTAATTCAATTATCTCCTACTCTAATCATTGTACAACTTCATTAGATAAATCTTTTTCATCAGTATCTTTGACGAAAGATCTACTATCCCATAAAACAGAAGGAGCTGGACCAAGTCCTAAACCACGAACATACCCACTTCTTTCATTTCCCAACACCTGAGAATATATATCACCTTTCCAAGCAACACGGTGAGGAGGTTGGTTAGTAGAACCCTCGCAAGTGCCCATCTTTTCATTTATTATGTCCTAGACAAACCATACATATCAAATTTAGTTTGAAATCATGTGTCTATTTTTAAACTTTTTCCTTATTTGTTCTGAGATAAAAATAAAATAAAGGAGAAATCTTACAATCACTTTAGCAGAATCATCATCCAATGGTCTACCATCCGCACGTTTTTTATGAGTTAATAAGAAAATTTTAGCTCGTGTAGGCTCTATGCCATTTGCAGCCTTATTCAATAAAGTTAATGTCATTATGATTGACAATAAGAACAAATTATAGTAGTTTTTAATTTCAACAGGTTTACCTGCTCATCCATCAAGGTAGCAATACTTTTGGATCCTCTAGTGTGAGGCATCTTTTGCATGGCCCTAATATTTCTATTTGCTTGGGTGCACCTCTATCATTGAAAAATTAAAACGATATCTCATGAATTATAAATAATAATTGAGCATTATACAAATCCAAACACTTCTAAAAGTAGCAAGTAGGAGTACATTTTTCAAGATTTGTTGATACCTTCGCTTTTTCAAAAAGCCAATAAAAGACAAGATCACTCCATTGATTCCTCGATATACGACTTGATCTATTTTTCAGCAAAGCATCTTTAATCTTATACTTTGGCATATAATCACCTTTTAAAGAGCACTTGTAATCTTTTTGTTTCTTTCCTAGAGACTTCAAGACAAAGTCTTCTCCACATTTTGGGATAGTGAACTTCTTCTGGAAAAAAAAACCAACATTTAGACATTAACATCATGTATAACAAATTTACCTTGTTTGATTCATAATAATAATTACATCATACCCTCACAAAATTCTACAATTTTTTCTTTTCCTCAGTGTCAAAATTTCTCCAATCATCTATGTGTAGAGGTGTTAATTTTGGAGTTCTTGCAATAATTCCTAAAAAGCTAGCAAGCTTTTGACCCTCTTTTCCATAGATTGGTTGCGACTATTAAACTGCACATCAATTGACTTCTCCGGAGGAAGTTTACAAATATCTTTTAGTAAAGTAGGTCCACGTACCTTTTTTGCCTCTAAATTACTTAAAGGAAAAAAATTGAAAGGTCGTCAAATGATAGAACTTATATTTTAAAATGAAGTTACAGAATTAATCAAATGAGAAGTGTAGTAGTAAGGGAAATTTAGATAGCTCACACAATTTTTATATATGTAATAATTCGGTTAAAAGAATTGTTGCAACAATTCAAAATAAGGGAGGTAAGCGTAATATTGTAAACCATAAAAAAAATTAGTATTATTGAGTCAAACATGAGGGAAGGTCTCTCAAATTATTCCTAGTAATAACTGATGAGTTATGAAAATACGCCTTTCATAACGCCCAAAACATAGGATTATTATGAGTTCTTAAGCATGTCGTGTAAGTGTGATGTGCGTTTTATGCCTATTTTCAGGAAAACGATGATTTTTTAGACTTAAAGGATAGCAGACTGATTTCCTCACATTTTTTGGTACTGAGAATTCAAGGATCTGTTCATGAGTAAATTTCAAGATATCATGTAAAGTGTTTGGTGTGATTTAGAAGCTGAAAAACTTGAGTTGGTCAAAGAAACCCGATGTCGCACTCGTTGGCTGAGAAGAAAAAGAAGAAGAAACCAGGAAGTATGGATGTTTAACTAGCTCATACCAGAATCTAAAAAAAATAGAGTAGAAATTATAAAAGGAAGATCCTAGTAGTCTAGCACAGTCGTAGACATGGAGAAATAACAGAGAAAAAAAAGAGAACCGAGAAGAAGAAGAAGAAACCAGGAAGCGTGGATGCTAAGTAGCTGGAACCAAAAACTAGGAAAAAAAAAAGAGCCGAGTAGAGTACGCAAGAAGTTTTGCTCTTTTTATGGTTTCTTAATGAATCTACCGTATGTGTTGTAGTCAAATCAATTCCTTTTTATCACATGACTATGATTATGATTGTTGATAGCTTCTGCTTGCAGGTTATGCATCAAAGAATCAAATCTTCTCTTTCAAACAATCTTCTTCAATATTACTGATTAACTAATGATATTCATTCTTCTCGAATTATCTTGTTGGACTTCATATAGTGGTGGTATTTCAAAAGTAGGGATCATGGCAACCATCTTTGAACATTTCAACTGTCTTAACAAATATAGGTTTGTTACTAAGTGACCCAATTCCTGATGATAGTTTAATGCATGATGCGGTGAGTTTACATTCTTACAGTGTGGTGATTTGTACTAGAGCACAAAGCCTATTTGATTGTAATGTACTCATGATGCCTATTATGCACAGAGTAAAAATACAATAGACAAGCTTTTGACCATAAGGCAAAAGTGTTTGCGTATGTTATTCCTTACTGAACCGTCTAGCCGGAACTAGAATCTAAAAAAAAAACAGAGTACAAATTGTAAAAAGAAAATCCTAGTAGTCTAGAATAGTCATAGATGCAGAGAAACAACAGAGAAATAAAATGAGAGCAGAGAAGAAGTAACCAGGAAGAATAGATATTTAACTAGCTGGAACCAGAATCTAAAAAAAAAACTGAGTAGAAATTGTAAAAGGAAGATCCTAGTAGTCTAGCACAGTCGTAGACGCATAGAAACAATAAAGAAACAAAAAGAGAATTGAGAAGAAGAAGAAAGCAGGAAGCATGGATGCTAAGCAGCTGGAACTAGAAACTAGAAAAAAAAAGAACTAAGTAGAAATCGTAAAAGGAAAGCCCTGGTAGTCTAACATAGTCGCAGACGCAGAGAAGTAAAAAGAGAAGAAGTTACCTGGAGTTGCACAAGAAAAACGCAGCAGTCACAGCTCACAGGTCATCAAAAAAGTAAAGACGTTCGCCAAAACATTTAACATTAAAACTATTAAAAAGTAGACAAAAAGTATTACTTGATTCTCCAATGCCATCAATAGAAATATTCAATTCATTAGATTGATCATCGTGATCTTGAGTTTCAGAGGGAATCTGACTATTTACCAACTGCTCAATATACGGTTGGGGTCGATCTATGTTCCGTTCATCCATCAACTGCTCAACATATTGTCGTACATCTTCATCATTTTGTAGTTGAATATCCAATCTATTGCGACCTCTAGTTTGCATACGTCCTTATCTAAAATGAAATAACTAACTAGATGCATTAAGTTGAACATATAGAAGAATAATAGGAAGCACAGAAGACAAGAAAAGCATTATCGTCATCTCAAGCCTTGAAAACACACACTAATGCCCCCAGGATCTTACAAAATTCAAATTATAAGCATATATTCATACTTCACAATGCAGGGAACAAAACAAGAAAATATAAGTTAAAGCAACCATAAAAAATACACTCTAAACATTTAAAAATTAACCAACACAAATTTAAAAAGTCCATAGCTATCTTACACACACCTTCTATAAAATGATCTAAATCAAAAGTAAATCTATAAATCTATTTTATTCAAATTTCTATATAAAAAATAATAAAATCCTAATGTTTCTTTAACAACACTTGCAAAAAATATATTTTATAATAACCACCTATCATTCAGGATCACTTTCATTTTCAATATCATTTCCTTCCTCAAGATTAGCCTCGCCATTATAATGAGAAGATTGAATATTGACTTCTATATCAGTTACTATCCCATCGACTCCACTTCGTACCCAATCATTATTCTCATACTTTGAAATATGAGATTTCTATGATAGCATAATCAGTAGAATCACTCTGCATTGATGATTCAAATTGCACACTATTTTCCTCTCCCATATCAAAAACATCTCAAGGTTTAATTAACCTAGAGACAAACCATTCATGATCTTGAGGATCTTGCACAAATATTACTTGTTGAGCTTGTTCTGCGAGAATAAAAGGCTCATCACATTCTTAATCTCCAGAATCTGCTAAGCGTGAAAAATTCACAAGTGTGAAACCCAGGTCATCTTTCAAAACTCCTTTACCTTTGGTTACATCAACCCAATCACACTTAAATAAGACAACCTTAAATTCTTCATAGTAATTTAACTACAATGTCATTCAATCTGCCATAATATGTGATATTTGCAGACCTCAGAGCACTATCACTTGAACTTGCATAACTTTCAATTTTTGAAACAACCATAACACCTCTATTTTGTGTCTCTAGGGACTCTTCACTTTGTTTTCTTCGAAATTGATACCCGTTATTTACATCATACGCATTGAATCTTCTTGTAATATAACTCAGCCCTTTTGCAAGGACTTTACCTTTCTTTAAGATGTCAGATGTGGCCTCCAACTCATTTACCTACCAAATAGAAAGATACAACTATAATATTAATATAAATACGAGAATAGTCATTTAAGGTAAACTATGATTAAGTTCTAGTACTCACTTGCTCCTTAAATCATTCACTAAATGTGTCAAAATGCATATGATCAAGTTGATGTTGTATCAAACGAAGAATTCTATGTGATCTCTTGATTTCAGCAATATGTTCTCTATTCATGTGACTCAAATATATCAATTTTGTTGTTAGATAAAGTAATATACCCATAATCAATCATAGATATTACTTACTTTTTATAATTCTCAACCCCCTCTGACTCACAATTGAAAAGCACATGTCAATGTGTTTGCAATAGTGTTTTCTCATCCATTTCAAGTCCATCTACTCTACCACATGACTCTCCTATAGTAGGAAAAAGTCACTCTTCTTTACTAGTCTCATGCTCAATTTCATCATCGCATCTTCTTGAACAATAAGACCTTGAATCTCCACCCTCTAAATATCGTGAGCAAAATGTCAAACACTCATTTGCTATATATGCTTCTGCTATTGAATCTTCTGGACATGCCCGATTACGAACATATAATTTTAAAGTACCTAAATACCTATGGAATAAATTAAAGTAACATTTTTACTATATATATATACAGTAAGGATTTCGTGATATTCTACATACCTCTCAATTGGGTACATCCAACGATAATATACTGGACCTGCGAGTCTAGCCTCAGTTGCTAGGTGAGTAACTAAGTGTACCATAATAGTAAAGACTCTGAGGGAAAGAGTTTTTTCATAGTAGACAATGTTTCTGGAATTTTTTCTTCAAGTAATTTTAACTCTTCTAGTTTTAACGCTTTGCTACACAAAACACGAAAAAATGTACATAGTTCAATTAAAACAGATTTAACTATTTATCTGTTGATCTCCACAAGGCAAGAGGAAGAAGTTCTTGCATTATAACATGGTAATCATGAGTTTTTAGCCCAAATAACTTTCGTTTGCGAATCCAACGTGAGATATTAGATGCATAGCAATGTTGAAATTTGGCATTTTGTAAAACTTCATAAAACAATTCTTTTTCATTTGAAGACATTTTGAAATAAGTTGGAGGAAGATATACCCTCCCACTAGCTCAATACTGAGGCCATAATCTTGGTCTTATTTTCATCTCCTTTAAGTCCAATAGTGTTTCTATATTATCTTTTGATTTTTTACCAAGACCAAATAGTGTTATCACACACATTCTTTTCTATGTGCATTACATCAAGATTATGTCGCACCAAGTTAAACTCCCAATCTGTCCAAGTCAATCAAAGATAGAAGGCCTTTTATTAGAAGAAGCACACTCATCTTCTACGGTAATGTAGTTATTGCTTGCCCTTCTTATGGAGATACGAACTGGTGGTGGTTGGCTATAGCCTAAGCCTTCGCGTGCTTGCCTAGTTATGCCTTCTGATGGGAGTTTCCCTAGCCTAGACGGCTCATTAGGGTTGTACCCAGCCTTTGCAAATAACTTGTAAGCATTTGAATTAAAGCCTTATGTACGTTTTGTAGGAAATGACACATCTTGTGGTGGATTTTGAGCCACAAAACTTCCCAGCAGCTTTGAGGACAAGTTTATTGTATCAATTCATTTGATAGAAAAAGTTAACCCTCTTAACACATTTTCTTGCATACCGGATAATTGGCCCTCCTTTTTCTTCACTTTTGGCAACCTCAACTTTACCCCTTTTACAATATAACTCTTCAAATAGAACTTTGCATCGGTAAAATGTGACTCAACATCAGTGAAAGGTGTTAGCAATTATTTTCCTTTCAATTCCATCTTCGAGGTACTTCAAGCATTGATAGTAAGAAGATAAGACAATTTTGTTCTCATGCACCCCAGGCCTTCCAAGTAATATGTTATATGAAGTCTTTGCATCAATCAAATGCATCCATGCACTTGATCGCAAATCATCCATATGAATATCCAGCTTAATAGAACCTATAGACCTCTGCCGCTTTGGTTGAATTCTTGTATCAACAAATGACTTTCGCTAAGTTCTTCAGTTGTGATATCAAGTTTTTCCATCATATGGATGGGCAGATTATTAATCCCAAACCCTTCATCAATCAAGATTCTATCTATTTTCTTCTCTAGCACGTGACCCACCCTATACAAAGGATGATTATGTAGAGTTTCACCAAATAGAAGATCATTGTCTGTAAATATGATCTTTGTATCATATGTATGTACTTCTTGAAGAAGGGGTTCGATAGGCTTTTTGAAAGATGAGGGGGATGCTTTCGATGGGATTTCACCCACTACTTCTTCCTTGTCTGTAGAGACATCTTTGGTGAGATTTCACTTATTATTTCTTCTTTGTTAACAAGAGACACCTTTGATGAAGTTTCATCCATTGTTTCTTCCTTGCTAGCACTG
Source organism: Solanum virginianum (assembly GCA_000787875.1). Classification (NCBI taxonomy): domain Eukaryota; kingdom Viridiplantae; phylum Streptophyta; class Magnoliopsida; order Solanales; family Solanaceae; genus Solanum; species Solanum virginianum. The sequence goes on from DF370472.1 coordinate 10,492, forward strand.
AAACATAATTTCTCAACATTGTCTTAAGTAACCTTCATACAGAACCAACTCGGTAGGAATTCCCCTAAAGTCATCGAATATCGTTGTTTCTGGTAGTGATTTATTTCTACCTTTGACCTCTTTGAACGTTTGAGTGATTATACTTCTTTGATCTCCTCACTACCCTTTGTCTGATCGATTTCTCAAATTATTCTTTTTGTGGACTAGTCTTGTTGCGTCTCTACCTAGTCACAAGAATCCAGCCTTCATCATTATTTGTATCAATTTGGGACTTTTCTTGTTCTAATAGCCCTTCTTCTTCAGATGCACATATTCAGATTGGGTCAAGCAAGCCAAATATGATAGAAATTTGATTAGAGCTTTCTTTTCCATCATCAAGGACAATCTTCTTTTCTTTAGCCAATTGCAAAACTTTATCCCTGAAGACAAAACACTTTTCAAGAGGGTGACTTACAAGTCTATGATACTTGCAATAATTTGGGTCATTAGTCTTTCCAGCTTCATCGGGCCATTTCATCTTTGGCAACTCAATGAGCTTTAGCTCAACCAATTTATCAAAAATTTCAGGAATATTAGAATCCAGAAAAGGGTATTCCTTTTCTTGCATCTCCCTCAAGGTCAACTTTCGATTTGGAAGATCTTGTAAAGTCGTCTTTACACTTTGCTTCTTACTTTCTTTTGTAGTAAACTTCACAGGTGCCACATTTGACATTCATAGATTCTTTGTTGTCATTCTTGGGCATATATTTGCTCTATTTCCTGAGTTCCTGTTTGTCCTTCCCTTTACGAGGATCATGAACAGGAATCCCATCCTTTCTAGCAGAAGACATGCTCAACTCCATATCGTAGGTACGAGTAGCCAAATCTTCAAAAGACTTAGGCTTGATTCCTTGTAAGATGTAGAGAAGCCCCCAGTGCATCCCTTGGATACATATTTCTATAGCAGAAGCTTCACTAAGCCTATCTTTGCAATTTAAACATGCGTTTCTCCATTGATTTATGAAATCAATAGAATTAGGCTTAAGATCAGTGTACCAATCAAATGTGTTTCCCTTTAAGGAGCAGACGAATTGCTTGACAAGATAGTCTTCATACATCCCAACATTGTTACATGTATCTACAAAGTCAGTAACATGTTGCTTTGGATTTCCTTTGCCCTCAAACTGTTGGAACTTAGGAGGTTGATAACCGGAAGACATTTTAAGGTTATCAATCTTTGCAGTGTAAGGCTTGGCATATATATGGGAAGACTTGGTGGAGACCTCATGCTTATCTTTGATAGTCCCTTCAATGAATTCCTTTAATTGATCAAGTTGGACTGTCCCCTCAGAAGAGACTGGCATCTCCTTGATATGTGATGCTTTCTTCATAGGATTTTCAATCTTTTGAATTTCAATGCCTTTTCCAGGCACATGACTAGATTCTCTATCTAGTAAACCATCCATCTTATCCATCAACTTGTCAACGCGAGATTCTTGACTTTGCATATGCTTGGTCAATCCTTTAATCATCTTTGCCAAATTCGTAAGTTGCTCTTCCATAGATGAAGCATCAGTTACCATTGCTTTCATGACCATTGGCAATGGAGTCAATCTTCACAAGGCTCACATCATGCGAGTCTTTCTTCACGATGGAGTTCTTAGAACCAGGAAGCTCAAGTGAAGCTAAAGTTCTTTCGATCATTTTAGCAATACTGCTTCTTCCATTCGCAACATTTGTAGAGGATCTTATTAAGGCTAGCAATGGACCGGATCGAAACAAATCGGATCGATTTTACCAGTACCAGAAAGTGAACCGGTTCCGTTGGAACCCTTAAAGTTCCGAAACTGGTTCTATCGGAACCAGGTCTACCAGTTTTTTCAGGGGGTTCCGGCCCGGTCCCCTAGTTACCTGGTTGGTACCGGATCGGACCGGTACCAGAACCGAAATTGTACCGGATTTTTATAGTTTGGTTATATTATATATTTTTTTAATATTGTATTATTATTTAAATATTCATTATATTATTACTATAAAAAGTTATTAACTTTTAATAATATAATTATTTTAACAAGTTATAAAATAATAAAAAATTTAAACTTTTCAAATTACAACTTTGAATTTGAATTTGAATTTTGAATTTTGAATTTTGAAACTTGAAAATTTTAAGTTGTAACTTAAAACTTAAAACTTATAAGTTATAATGTATAAGTTTAATAAGAAATTATAAGTTTATAACTTACACAAGTACAAGTTA
>DF370471.1:9776-31573 GCA_000787875.1 Solanum virginianum
ACATTGTCAATACAGACTCTCATATCATGAATTTTTTTAATCACATTTTAGCCCTATCTTATCAGAACAAACACTGTCAACTACCAATCCAACATGGTTGTCATCAAAACTACCTAAAATCACATCATCAATTTCAAAAACAGAGGGGTTATATTTTTCAGTATAAATAAACATATGCCATAAATATCAGTAAAATATGCTAACAATGTTACTTTACGACCATCTTTATCTCTATTTTGAGCATATGAACTATCATTAATTTTTTGGCCTATCTTGCCATACTAAAAGCTTACTCTATGTTTCTCAAACATGTGCCGACATGATTCCTTCCTATTTTGGGCATCTAAGAGGATTTGAAGCATCATTACCACTAGGCTTAGCATATGGGAGTCTACCTTCAAATTGAGCCCTTCTTCTTCTTTTTACGGAGGCCATAGGATAATCTCGCATCTTATTGCCTAATACCACCACACTTGAAACAACCTTCAGTGCTAGCCAGACACCTTTCTTGATGCTTCTTGCCACACCCTTGACAAAGAGAGAATAGAAGCCTTTTCTTTTTGTACTTGGGCATCGGTAGACTAGTAGAATATAAAGCACCATCAACTCGGGCCCTCTTAACCTTCTTCTTATCATTTGAAATCTCGAGGGCACCCAGTTATTGGTTTAGTTGAGCGGTCAAAACTTTGGCCAATAGGCATAGAGCTTTGTGAGTCTTCATATTTGATACGTCATTGTTAGGAGGTTGATCCTTGAGCAAGGGATGGTTACCATCTTGTCCACCATTATGAATAGCTTAAGACATATTCTAAAATGTAATGGATAGGAATCAGAAATAAACCTTAGAGGATTCAGCTCTATCACACGACATGGATCATAAAGAAGTGATTCATTTCATAAAGCACCTCATAGCCTCCTATTCATAGTTGTGGCACGCTCACAACATGAACACGACTCTACTCGATGTGATGTGTTGGATTTTTGAGGACAAGTAACAAATCTAGTGCTCTGATACCAAGCTTGTCATAGCCAAGCCTAGTACCTAGACATGACACAACGTAAGGTGAACCCAAAGGGACCCCAAGCAAGCCTCGTAAAGCATCATTACACATCCTTGGTAACAAAAGTAATAAATCAAGCTTCAAAGATAAAAGAATGGGGAAAACAAGGCTATGGGAAAAGCTTCCACAATATCATGGTCAAAAGACAAGAGTTAAACTCATATAATAGATACTTAATATATCCAACAAACACCTTTAATACATATATAAGAGCAGGGGCTAAGACAAAGTAACTGCGCTCACCCTCATAGTCAAAATAAGCAAAAATGATGAATATCTCAATACATAATAGAAGAAACATAGACTAGGTCCCTGAAGTGGAGGACCCACCAACTAGCTTAAATAGTACCGAACTAGCCACGTGGAGGAGGATGATCAACTTGGACACCGATTCCTATATGGTGACATCATGTAGGTATAGAGTATGCGTTAGTACATTTGAATGTACTAAGTATGTCGGATGCAATGCAATAAGAGATAGGCATCATAATCAAAAAGTGTAATATTAAACAATAGTCATAATATACAATATGACATGTATGATCAATGCTTAAGTAAAACATGCTTAAGTAACTCATGCTCATATAGGATATCATATGTGTAGAAGAGACCAAGCCAGCTATTCAAGGTATAAACCCCTTGGTGGTAGTGTAGTATAAACCCTTCACATGGTCGATGGTTATCACACCTTACCAACACGGTGACGAAGTATAAAACCCCTTGCATGGTTGATGAGTATAAACCCCCAACATAATTACTCGGGCTCTTGTCTCCCCAGATCGGGTATGGTCTAATGCAACACTTTATATAGATATATCATATGCATAAGCTCATTTCATTATCATATAGTCATTCATACCATGCCTCATGCTTCGGACCTTCAACTACCCAAAAAACCACATCTGGACATTTCATCAAACACTTAGAGGGTGTGAAGTGGTAATATAAAACCATCCAAAATAGAGATGAAATCATGCAAGAAAACCCATCATAAAACCATCAATCAATACCTTGCAACAACCTCATGACATAAACATACCCCTTCTCAAATCCTACAATAGATCAAAGATTTATAGCTCAAAATATGGCAAAATAGTCACAATTGTACATAGCTTTAACATAGTGTGTAGTGAATTTCATAATGATCAAAACCCATTTGTAAATCAACTTTAAATCATGCAATTTATGAAAAGGAGGCTTGGGTACCATGAGTGAAAGGAACCCATAAAAGAAACCCACATACCTTAGCTTGGAGATGAACTTGCTAAAGATTGGAATGGAGACTTGAACCTCAAAGAAAGAACCTTGAAGGAGAACCTTAGCTTAGGATGAGGGTTTGGGACTTGAGTTTGGCGAGTGAAAATATGACTGTGTTTTGGGGAGTATTGGGAAATGTTTAGAATGATATAAGAGTGAAATGTAGCTAAGTATAGATAAAAACACGTATGGGAACTTTTACACCCAAGACTTAAAGGCTTGGACCAAAGATGAAATACACTGTCCAAAATAACACAGGGGTGCATCGCGGAGGTGACGCGAAAAGCCCACTAGAATTTGCGTTCTTGAAATTTTGTAATTGCTAAATCTTTTCTCTTAAATCGGGGTTAGACCCTCTTCCCCCTAATTTGGATCCCCTGAACGAGAATCAGAAGTCGGTTTTTCAAAATAACAAAAGGATTTTCAGATATATGAAAATTAAAATTTTGGGCATTTCAAGGCACGTTTTTGGGGACGTTACAATGCTCTTCACGACCCCAGTCTAGGGCCTAGATATGACATAATGAATAGGAACCCAAAGGATTCTAAACAATCCTCTTAAGCATGCATTGCACATCCTTGGTTTTTGTGAAAGCATAAAAGAGTAATAAACGTGGAGCACATAATTTCTAAGGGAAACAGGGCTTTGGACTCACACTATGGGGATGTTGTAGGGAAGAGGATAAGCATGATTTACTTAGCAAATAAGTTTAAAAGGCAGGTAAGTATGACTCACACAATAGGGGCATTTAGGGACTTGAGAATTCCATCTTATCAACATAACACACATTCACAAAAAAGGGATAAGGGACTATGGTATAATTCCAACAATACATAGACGTAATAACAGCCAAGCTCTTAACATATAACCCATGTATCCGACAACACCTGCAATATGAATAGAGTAGGGGCCAAGACATCTCCCGGGCTTACCCTTAAAGGTAGTATCCAAAAAAAGAGCAGTCCTAATAAAGGCATGAAAGTAAATGGATATTGTCCCCAAATGTTGAGGACTAACCAATAGCAAGCCTTTACCAAGTCTATTAGTCGTGTAGATGAGGAGGATGCCAAAAAGCTTTGGTTCCTACATGGTTAGATCATGCAGGCAAAAAGTGTGCATTAGTACTTGGAATATAATAAGTATGTGGGGTGTAGTGCAAAAAAGGATATAAGAGATAATAATCAAGATGCATAACCATAATAAATAGACATACGCTCAATATGACATGTATAGTCAATGTTTAGGTCAAAATATGTATGGAGATAGTCAAACATGCATAATACATCATACATATGTGAGAGGATACCCCAACCGACTTATAAGACCAACCGAGCTATGACTTGGAATCTCGATGTTCACTCCGAATTGAATAAAGGAGTGATCAACTTGTCAAGGTAAACAAGGCATGACCCAACAAAGTGGGGAACTTGTCCTAGTTGGATCCACTAGTAAAAGCCAATTTAGAGAAAGTAATATAAACCTATGGTGGCACATAGTTAAGAGACAAAGACTTTATATAAGGATCCGTTCGGTTGAGACTACACCTTAAGCCTCTTTCGGTACTAAGTCTAGTCCCACAGAATCCTTGAAATAATCATAAATTTAATCATAAATTGAATGACTTGTAAAAATATGATAACATGGCATGAGTAGCTTATTCATATACTTGACACCTACATATGGCGTATACCTTGTACTAGAAAGTAAAAATGCATATACTAGACTCCTAGTATGCATCGCAATACACATGAGGGTAGAGATTATAATACACTCAACCCCTTCTAGTAAGCTTTTGTTTGTACATAAGGGTAAAATAGTTATCATGCGTAACCCCTTCATGAAGACATTATTCATATCACTACCCAGCCCTAGGCCCTAGATGTGACACAGCAAATGGGGAACCTCTAAGGACCCCAAACAAATTGTGGAAGCAATTAAACAACAACACGAGAACATAAAATAAGGATAAAGGGCTAAGGGAGTCTTTCAGAAATTAAAAATACAAGAGTTAAAAGAGTCAAAGCTCAAAATATCATTACATAACTTGTCCAACAACACCTCTAAACTTAGAATTGAGCGGGGGCCAAGATAACATTTTTGGGCTCACCATCATAGTCAAAGGATACAATAAAAGAAAGAGAGTCTTTGCATAACATAAGATCAAAAGATATAATCCTTGGAGTTGAGGACTCACAAAACTTGCTTCAAAGATAGTACTAGCCACGTGAAGGGGGAAAATGATTAAGAGGAACTCCGGTTCCTACATGGTAATATCATGTAGGCATAGAGTCTTCATTAGTATATTTGAATGTATTAAGAATGTAGGATGCAATGCAACAAGGGATTGACAACATAAGGAAAATACGTAAATATAGGCAATGGATGAGCATAGTAACAATATGTCATTTATGACTGATGCTTGAAGTATAACATACTTATTTTAGAACATAATACATGTGTAGGAAAAGACTATCATCATAGACCAAGAAACTTAGTACTTGAAATCCAAGACATGCAACCCGCTTAGAAGGTAGATGAGGTACATACCCTTCATCTTTGGTAGTACAGGATTGCCACCAGCCGACTAGGTGGATGAGGTATATACCCCTCATCTATGGTAATACAGGATTGCCAACACCAGACAAAGTGGACGAGGTACATACCCCATAAGTAAATCAACTTAGAAACATACAATTTATATAAAAAGGAAGGTTAGACACCATAGGTTAAAGGACTTAATGGTTGAAACCCACATACCTCAACTTTGGATATTTTCTTGATGAAGATTTGAATGAGAACTTGAAGCTTGAATGAACTCCTTAGATTTAGAATCAGATTGGGACACTTGAATTTTGGGTCAAATATTTGTCCAAGTGTTAGAGAGAGTTTTTGGGAATGCCTTGTATGATATGAGATTGAAAAATGACTAAGTATAGGTGTTTTATGCATAGGAAGGCTTAGGCACAAGAACCCAAAGCCTTATCCCGAAACTGAAAAACTGGCAACAAAATACACTACTTCGCAACGGTTCTTCGTCATGCAGCCAACCCGAACATCCTCTGGAAGTGAAATTTATTTTAAAAACAAAATTTTTCTACGGTTGCTCTAAAATCGAGGTCAGACCTCTCCCCCACTTATGTTTGCCCCAGGACAAGAATATAAAGTTTGATTTTTGATATCACACACATATTTTGAGATATATAGAAATTATGATTATGGGTATTTTCGAGGCATATTTTGGGGCACTTTTTGGAGTCGTTTCAATTCATACACAAGAGCGTAGAATGAATTATAAGGACTCAATATTTTACTTACAAATCATACGAAGTTTTCATAAATTAATTCATGCTTGGGAGCTCATATTTTATCATAACATGCTTGTCTTGTAATCCATGCAATAACTGTTCATTTGCATAAAAATCTTGTCATGTAAATTTAGTCAAACATGGTAGGTATATGTACATAGCCTTTAAATCATGCAATTCAAGAGTATAAGACAAGAGAGGAGTAAAATCAACTCATTTCAAAGTCATTCAAATCAACCCACCATCATTGTAGTAAAACCCTCATTATTTAGAAATCATATTTTAAGACACATAGTGAAAAATAATTAGTTTGAATCATTCTTAATCAACCCATCATAATCATATACATCATCTTCCAAGACATGAATATAAGAACATAAAACTTATCTTACAAAGTAAAACCTAGTTAAGAATTTCTCAATACTCATATAAATTCATAAATTTCACATGATATTTTACTTTATGATAATGCACAAAAATAAACCATCATAGAATGCATAATTGTAATATCATATGCATGAGTTCATAAAATACACATGAAGATCCATAAACTTCATGTAGTTGGAGAAGAAGAATGGTTGGACTTGTGGAAAGTAAGGTTCTGACAATCAAACCCACATGTCTTGTAATGAAGGACAAATCTAATTTGGAGGTAAAGAAAACAAAGCCCTAGCTTGCACCCTTATTTGAAGACTTTGAAGGGGTTTTGGACTTAAAGTGTTTTTTAAATGAAAAGGAGTGAGCTGGATTAGGGTTAAAAATAATTGATATGGGGCATAATAAAGGCCAAACAACATTGTATTAGGCTTAGGATGAGAGGAAAGGAAAAAAATTCCCTTTTTAAAACTGGCAAGACAGTTTCCATGAAAGCCCGTTTATGGGTAGTAATTCATTCCAAGACCCATAAAAGAGGTTGTATAAACTGACATCCTGATTGTGCTTCACTAAAATTTGCATAACATTTTGGTCCAAACTCCAAATGAGGTGAAACCTATTGTATTGGAAAGATAATTCGAAGAGCAGTCATTTAGTTGAGGTGAAACTAGTTGCATTGGAAAGATAATTCAATGAGCTTTTATTTGGTGGATCACTCAGAATATAATTTTTTATGTGCTAATAGATATAATCATTTAAAGTAGACATATATATATGAATATATATACATATATATATATATATATGAACTTATGCTAGAACTTAGGCGATTAGAATTGTTTGCACTTGACATAATGAGGGAGGGGCTTAGAATTGTATGAGGAGTCATAGAGGGGCTAGCAGAGGTTGTTAAGGGAAATAAGAAAGGTTGGAACTTCCCCTATAAAAATCCCTGGACAGGACCATATGACCCCATTTATGGGTCATGTTCAATTCTACAAGCCGTAGATAGGGGTTTCATTTGATAGCCGTTCAGAGACCTTTCTCTTATTTACATTCCACGACACGAACTATGGCTCATAAATGATTTTAGGGGCCATTTGATTAGTCTTAGAATGAATTCCTAAAAGATGCTAAATTTTACTAAGTCTACCTACATTCCACGAATAAAAATTTAAGCCGTACTCCAACATACAACTCGTAAAACCTTTTGTAGATGCTGAAAGTTAAAATTTTCCAAAGCTTATTTTTTTGCATCTTTCATACTCCTCATGAGCGGGGTCTTACAAAACTCATCAACCAAATATGGGGAATACTTCCCTGATAGTGTTGCTAGCCAATCTAAACTATAACAAGCCATGCTGTCACGAAGCATCGGGATACTATCAAACTCGATTGTGACTATTCGAGGCTCCTCAAATATGGTCTGGGTATGCCGCCCCCATCATCCTTCTAGATGTACTCTTTGTGTATAGTGAGCATATCCTTGATTCACTAGCGGCTTGGTTGCCCAGCTAGAGGAACTAATACTGGAGCGGACCTACTCAACTCCGTGGTCTCTGACCTCAATTTTTCATTTGAACCCGTGCCTCTCTATCTGGGGAGCATGACTAGGACCTTTGTCCAGAGTTCATCATCTATAGGGAACTGCTCCTCTGAGAACGTCCTTTTTCAGACTGGGGAGGCTATGATGTAATTGCTGGTGGCTGGGCTAATACTATCTGTCTAGATACTGCCTTAGTACGTCATCGCTCAATTCCCTCATCTAGATGGATACCAAGCTTCTTAACAAAGCCACTAGCCTCAGACATTATTGGCTCATCACAGGGTCTATTACTGTTAGAACCCATATGTCCTTCATTGGAATGATTAGGAAAAGTTTGGAACCAAACTTTGTGAAAGTTGGAAACCTTGGACTTTCTTTGGTTTTGGCCATGTGGCATAAAGTGATGTCCACCCCATTTTATGTTCATTTGGAGTTGGAACAACACAAAGGTGGGACCATAATTACATGTCTAGCTTTTTATATATATTGGATAAACATTTCTTTCATCTTATCTTTCCACACTTAGTGAAAATTAAGCAAAAGTGAAGAACTTTCCTGGGAGCTCTCGGCCAAGAACAAGGAAAGTTGAAAATTATTTTCTTCCATTTCAAAAATTATTTGTTGGTACAAACCTACTATTTTGAGGTCTCTAAGTAGCGTGGAAGTGTTGTTGGAGCAATTAATCACCTCTTTCCTCACTTTTGGAAACCCTAACCATTTGTGAAGTTAAAGAGAAAAGGTAAGATTTAATGTTGTTTTATGTGTTGTAAAGGTTACTTTTGGAAACCCTAGCTATTTGTGAAGTTGAAGAGAAAAGGTAAGATTTAATGTTATTTTATGTGTTGTAAAGGTTGTAAGCATATTGGCTTTCCTTAGAGGCTTTTAGAACAAAGGTAAATTATTTACTTCATCCTTTCTAAGGTCCAAAACTTTCTTGAGATTCCCTCAAATTAGAGATTTTAAAAATCATGAAATGTGGAATGTTGGGAGTGAGTTATGTGTGAAGATGTTGGAGCTGTGTGAGTATATGTATGATGTATAGTGTTGTATTATGTTGGAACAATGAATTGATGCTTAGTTAGTATAATATGATCATTATAGTGTGAAGGAATAATTGGGAATCATCCACGTGTGTATGTAGCATGTTAACCGGATTTATGAATATGGCTAAGTAGTGATAATTAGAGCTATTACTGTTATATTATCGTTTGAATTGATTATTGATGTTGTTGGGTTGTTGTTGTTATTGTTGATGGATTGAGCCGAGTTGAATTATCGAGGTGGCCTATTTTAAGGGGAAATGCTACCTAATTTTTTGTAGAATTAAGGGCAAAATTAGGATTCATTGTAAAAAAAAAGTCTTTAGCTAATTGTGCAACATTTTATGACTTGTTTGTAGACCTTGGGTAATCTAGAGTATAAGTTGGAATTGGACTCACATTGGAATATTTTGGAGAGCATTTGAGGTATGTCAAGAAACCTTTCCTTTTGGCATGTCTTAGTTAAGAATAGGCCATGATGCGANACTCCTATGTCTTTGAAATTATAAGTTGCAAGAAAATGCGAAATTTGATTAGTTTTTTAAAGAAGTTATTCCTTAACTATACTTAAACTTCAAACGTCCATAACTTTTACAGAAAGGCTTGGATTGCTTTGAAATTCCTCGTAGGAGTTTGTATGACCTATGATGAGTATGTTCTTTATAAGTTGGGCTAGTTTGGGTCTCCATCATCTGTTGGTCCCGCGATGCCTTTTATGTAATTTTAGTAGCTTTTGAAAGAATATGTAAAAATGATTCTTTCGATTTTAAATATTGCTACCTTACTTATCTTTTTGATTTATGACAATAATTTTATGCATATGATTACTCACTACTATGCTCGTGCCTATTATGATATCATTCGTCGATTCTTGGGCCAGTTGATTATCGTGCGCATTATGTTATACTCCGATGTTATGCTGTGTTTGGGTGAGTACAGGGACTGCGATATGTAATGCCTAGCTCACTTGTATATTATGTGGTGTTTAGTGATATACTATGTTTGGGTGAGTACGGGAACAATGATACGTAATGCCCAGCTTGCTTATACTATTTTTGTGATGTGATATGTGATGGAGATTCAGAGATTTGCAACTTTCTAGTGTTATGGTGTGTTATGGCGCCATTGATGGGAGGGCGACCATATTTCCTGTGCCCTATGCATGATTTGTATTTTAAAAGTAATATACCCTTTTTCGGGGGCTGCATTTCATGCCTGCAGGTACCGATGTACAGTTTGATGACCTCCAACTTAGGACACTTTGATACTGTATGAAGTGCTTCCCCTGTTTCGGAGCTCACTTTTGTTATACCCTTGTTTGTTGTTTTGTATATACTTATTCGAGGGTACGGTAGGGCCCTGTCCCATCCTATGATTTTGTCAGTCTATTTAGAGATTCGTGGACCTGTATGTGTGTGGGTTGTGCCCAGTCAGTATGGTTAGATCTGTGTGATGTGTATGTTAGGCGGCTTTACCCGGCATGGCGGCCTTTTCCATCCCTATATGTATATATATTGTTCTGTTGACTCTGTCTGGTCGCTATTGGTAACTTTTGATATAGGGGAATATGTTAGATAGTCCGTAAAACAAAGGAAACTCTGCCAAATTTTTTTTTAAATAGATAAGTCATCTTTTTGTAACTTGGCTTTGTGATTGTGTCTGGCTTCCACTTTCGGGCACTAGTCACGGCCCACGGGGTTAGGTCATGACAGAATGGTACCAGAGCGATTCATCCTAAGAATGTCCATAGATGGTGTCTAGTAGAGTCTTGTTTATCAGTGTGTTATGCACCACATCAATAAACAAGAGGCTACAGGACATTAAGGATGTTATTCTTTCTTTCTGATTTTAGATCGTGTGATAGAGCGGTATTATTAAGATGACCCTTTTCTAACAGAATGTTTTGTTTTCAACGATGCATTCGAAAATGACCCCAACTACCCATAGGGGCAGGCCTGTAGTGGTAGGTGAGACCCATCGAGTCCAGGTGACTACTAAGGCTCATGCTCAGAGAGAGCCGGATATTGCACCCCCAATAGCTAGTTCGGCTACACCGCCTGCTCCTGAGGTTCGAGTGCCAGAACCTCCAGCCTCTCAGCTAGGTGCAAAGATCGGAGAGATGCGAGAAGTGGTCCAGCTATTGACCCGGCTGGTGGCAGGACAAGCCCACAGACAAGGCACAGGCGGTGATCAGGTAGGCTGCCGTGATAGTTTGCAGGCTCATGATTTTCTAACATGTGGGCCACCAAAGTTCTTTGGGTCCGAACTTGTAAAGGAGCCTCATGAGTTTGTCCAGCAAATATAGTGGACACTGCAATGGATTGGTACATCTGAGATAGAGTTAATTGAGTTGGCATCCTACCGGCTGCACGACGTAGCATCTAAATGGTATGAATTGTGGATGCTGTCCAGAGGTGACGGTGCCTCTCCAGCCATTTGGGGCGAGTTTACTGAGGCTTTCATTTTCTGCCCCCGAAGGTGAGGTGAGCTAAAGTAGACCAATTCTTGCTGTTAAAGCAGCAGGGTAAGCCAATCAGGGAGTACAACTTGGAATTTGATTCTCTGGCCAGATATGCACCCACATATGTTGCTAGTATGACTGACTGGATGCACCAGTATATAGTAGGGTTGGACCCGTATTATGTCGACAGTTACTTGGTGATGGCAGCCTATATCGGTATGGACATCGATCGCATTCAGGCTTACACCCAGGGCATAGAAGATCGATGTAGGGGCTGCCTATCAGATAGAGTGGACGATAGAGGCTAGCCCAAGAGGGCCAGACCATCTGGGTATTTAGGGGATTTTCGAGGTAGGCAGTACCAGCAGGAATAGAGCAGATATCCTTCCCAGCCAGTATGGGGTAACCCCCACAGTTCACCAGCAGGAGGTCAGAAGGCGCCGATTATTCAGGGGCAGGCCCGAGTTCCAAGGTTGCAGGTTCACAGCTGGACAGAGACTCCAGCAGTCAGATGAAACCCCCTAGACCTTCGTGTTCTTATTATGGGAGACAGTACCCCGAGGAGTGTTTTCGCGCCACTGGTGCTTACTTTGTGTATGGTAGTCAGGGCCACCAAATGAGAGATTGTCTAGTCAAAGGTAGTGCTGATGGTTTAACTCAGTCTACTAGGTCAGTCGGTAGTTCGTCTTCATCCTCGGTAGCCATGCGCTCTGCGGGGTGAGTGAAGTGCTTCCCCTGTTTCTAGTTCGTCTTCATCCTCGGTAGCCATGCGCTCTGCGGGGTGAGGTACACCAGTGCCAGCAGGTCGAGGCAGGGGTCATGGTAAAGTTCTTGGGTTTAGCGGTCCTTTGAACCACACTTATGCATTGGCCAGCTGGCAGGAGCAGGAGATATCGCCAAATGTTATCACAGGTATATTATTGGTTTTTTCTTGAGTTGTGTATGCGCTAATTGATCCTGGTTCTACATTATCATATATTTCTCCTCTAGTCGCTAATAAAATAGGGATAGAGTCTGAGCCGATAGAGCCTTTTGAGGTAGCCACACTAGTAGCAGATTCTATTATTGCCAATCGCATTTATAGAGACTGTTCGATATTTATTTGTGGCTGCTGCACTAAGGCCGATCTAGTAGAGTTAGATATGACTGAGTTCGATGTGATTATGGATATGGATTGGTTAGGTTCTTGTTATGCTAATATTGATTGTTAGAAGAAGATAGTCCATTTCCAATTTCTAGGGGAACCAGTTATTGAGTGGGCAGGTAGTACCATGTCGCCAAGAGGTAAATTCATTTCATACCTCAAGGCGAGGAAAATGATAAAAAAAGGTTATCTTTATCATCTGGTCTATGTAGTAGTACAACATCGCCAAAAGGTAAGTTTATTTCATACCTCAAGGCAAGGAAATGATCAAAAAATGGTATCTTTATTATCTAGTCCATGTACATGATTTAGAGGCAAAAACATCGACTTTTTAGTCGATCCCAGTTGTTAATGAATTTCCAGACGTATTTCCAGATGAGGTTCCAAGCCTTCTTCCTGAGCGGGAGGTAGAGTTTACTATGGATCTGCTGCCAGGCACTCAGCCTATTTCTATTCCTCCGTACAAAATGACACCAGCAGAATTAAAGGAATTGAAAGAACAACTGAGGGATCTATTGGAGAAGGGCTTTATTCAGCCTAGTACGTCACCTTAGGGAGATTCGGTGTTATTTTTAAGGAAGAAAGATGGATCGCTGCGGATATGCATCGATTATCGGCAGCGAAATAAGGTAATGATAAAGAGTAAATACCCCCTCCCCAGGATTGATGATTTGTTTGACCAATTGCAGGGGGCTAAATGTTTCTCTAAGATAGACCTGCGGTTGGGTTACCACCAGGTGCGAGTATGGGAGGTGGATATCCCCAAGACAGCGTTCAGGACCCGGAATGGGCATTATGAATTTAGAGTTATGTCTTTTGGGCTAACGAATGCTCCGATCGTATTCATGGTTCTTATGAATCAGATATTCAGACCATTCTTAGATATGTTCTTGATTGTGTTTATTGATAACATTATGTGTTGTAAAGGTTGTAAGCATGTTGTAGTATGTTAAAATGAAGGGAAATCATGAAATATGCAATGTTGGGAGTGAGTTGTGTGTGAAGATGTTGGAGCCGTGTGAATATATATATGATGTGTAGTGTTGTATTATGTTGGAATAATGAATTGATGCTTAGTTAGTATAATATGATCATTATAGGGTGAAGAAATGATTGGGAATCATCCACATGTGTATGTAGCATGTCAACCGGATTTATGAATATGGTTAAGTGGTGATAATTAAAGCTATTATTGTTATATTGTCATTTGAATTGATTATTGATGTTGTTGGGTTATTGTTGTTGTTGTTGTTGATGGATTAAGCTGAGTTAAATTCTCGGGGTGGCCTATTTTAAGGGGCAATGTTGCCCAAAATTTTTGTAGAATTAAAGGAAAAATTAGAATTCATTGCAAAAAAGTCTTTAGCTAATTGTGTAGCATTTTATGACTTGTTTGTAGTCCTTGCGCAATCCAGAGTATAAGTTGTAATTGGCCTTGTGTTGGAATATTTTAGAGAGTGTTTGAAGTATGTAAAGAAACCTTTCCTTTTGGCATGTCTTAGTTAAGAATAGGCCATGATGCGAGCCTCGAGAGAACTCTAATCACACAATCCGAGCATGCGCATGATCCATATTTGTTCCTTGGCATTCTTAAGTTAATTTGTCATAATCTTGACTCCTATGTCTTTGAAATTATAAGTTGCAAGAAAATGCGAAATTTGATTAGTTTTTGAAAGAAGTTATTCCTTAACTATTTTTAAACTTCAAGCGTCCAAAACTTTTACAGAAAGGCTCGGATTGCTTTGAAATTCCTCATAGGAGTTTATATGACCTAGGATGAGTATGTTCTTCACAAGTTGGGCTAGTTAGGGTCTCTACCGTTCGTGGGTCCTGCAACGTCTTTTATGTAATTTTAGTATCTTTTGAAAGAATATGTAAAAATGGTTCTTCCGATTTCAAATATGGCTACCTTACTTATCTTTTGAATTTATGACAAGGATTTTATGCATATGATTACTCACTACTTCACTCGTGCCTATTATGACATCGTTCACTGGTCCTCGGGCTGGTTGATTATTTTGCGTATTATGATATACTTCGGTGTTATGCTGTGTTTGGGTGAGTACAGGGATGGAGATACGTAACGCCTGGCTCACTTGTATATTATGCGGTGTTTGGTGAATACTATGTTTGGGTGAGTATGGGGATGGCGATACTTGACTCCCGGCTCCCTTATGCTATTTTTGTGATGTGATATGTGATGGGGATTCAGAGATTTGCAACTTTCTGGTGTTATGCTGTGTTATGGCGCCATTGACGGGAGGGCGACCATATTTCCTGTGCCCTATGCATGATTTGTATTTTGAAAGTAAACATTTTAATATTTGTGGAGACGGGAGGGCGACCATATTTCCTTTGCCCTATGAATGATTTGTATTTTGAAAGTAATCAGTTTAATACTTTTGGGATATGTATTTTCCTTACATACTTTTGTTTCGATTACTACTTGATTTACATTCTGTTTGTTCTGCTTTATATATTCAGTACGTACTTCGTATTGACCCCCTTTTTCGGGGGTTGCGTTTCATGCTCGTAGGTACCGACGTACAGTTTGGTGACCCCCCCAGCTTAGGACACTTTTCTACTGTTTAGAGTGCTTCCCCTATTTTGGAGCCTACTTTTAGTATACCCTTGTTCATTGTTTAGTATTACTTATTTGAGGGTACGGCGGGGCCCTATCCCGTCCTATGATTCTGTCGGTCTGTTTAGATGTATGTGTGTTGGTTGTGCCCAGTCTGTATGGTTAGATCTGTGTGATGTGTATGTTGGGCGGCTTTACCCGTCATGGTGGCCTTGTCCGCCCATATATGTATATATGTTGTTCTGTTGACTCTATCTGGTCGCTGTTGGTAACTTTTGATATGCAGGAGTATGTTGGATAGTCCATAAAATAAAGAAAACTCTGCCAATTTTTTTTTAAAATATAAGTCATCCGTTTGTAGCTTGGCTTTGTGATTGTGTCTGGGTGCCCAATTCGGGCACTAATCACGGCCCACGGGGTTGGGTCGTGACAATTACGTAGAGCCTCTATCTCATCACTCTTTGGTCAGGGACCCATGCCACCTGCAAACACAACAATATAAGCAAAACAAGTCTAAAGGAATCTAAAAAGAAAAATAACATAACAGAAATGTATCACAGAAGAAACCACAAAGGCTCATCTACGAACCGTAATGTAAACTACGGGCCATAGAAGGCATTTTTGGAAATAGTGAAACAATGATTTAAGTTACTGTAATTTCAATTATGGACACAGTAACAACTATAGTGATTTAAGTTACCAGAATTTCACTTACAGACTCTGTAATGGCCTGTGGTTTAAACTATGCATCATAGGTGCAGAATAAAAAATACTATCAAGTCGGCATTGGAAACCACGAACATTGTTTCTAGGTCGTAGTGTGAATTATGACTCATAAATAGGTTCATCTTTTTAAATTATGGAAATTTCAAGTTGCTAATCCCACATTTGTGAGGGGTAGATATGGTCCGTGAATGAAACCACAGGCCGTAAAAATCCCTTGTAATTTTGATGAAACAATAATTTACTTCCGTACAATTTCATTTTCTACACATGAATTATAAGACTAAATCTAGTTTCCCAATCAATGAAAATTTTAAACAATCATGAAGACTAGTGCACAACAACAGGTTATATAAGATAATTTCAAGTAGAAGTACAATGCAAGGTCAAACACACTAAAAGATTATCAACATTAGACCAACCAAAACCATCTATCTCAAACTCATACAAATTCAAATTACCATCTTATCCCTCATACACTACCTCAGTCCAAAACTATGAAAATATACCTGCCAATGACCAATTAAATTAAAACATACGGACCACAAAGTGCAAAAAAATCTTTATAACTACCATTAGGCCATTTTTCATCACCCTCAATCATCATAGTAATCACGCCAAAATTACACCTCCCAATAAAGGTATAAGTGATCATTGTTCAAGTATAGAACTTAACAAAGGTTAGGGTCAATCCCAAGAGGAATATGGTACAGAATTGGAGTAATTAAATCAATTTAGATGAATTAATCTACTTACTTCCAAAAAAGGGGTTTCGATGTAAAAATAGTAATTTAAACCTAAACAAAGATTAATGAGCACTGCACGTATTGCTAATTCAGTGAGAAAAGTAACAAGGGTATTGTGTTCCCTATCAATTCCTAATGCAGTATAACATAATAATTATAACCTTTTCTAGTGTGTACATGTAAAATTGATAATTTATGTTCACCTTAATCCTTGGGTCAACAATTAGGATAATTTCACCACACAACATGGGTCATTTATGGGTGTCGCATTACTAACCCTTACCTTGTCCTAGTACAACCATCACTTAGGTTGTCCAAGTTGATTAGACAAGTGTGCTCACATTGGCTCCTATTGTTTATCCCTTTTCCCATTCATCACCCCCTTAGACGAGCAAAAATAACGCGAGTTCTAATGTTAGCCATCCATTAAAATGATTCAAAATGAAGAAATAAACAGTACATGCATGCACACTTTCAAAGGATCACAAATCATACAATTTTTACATTATTAGTTTTTCATGGTTTCCTCAACCTTAATTGTGGATTTTAGCTACTCATGTTAGTTGTAGATGAAGAAATCATGTTATAAATTTGCATAATTAAACACTTACAATAAAGAATTAAAGTATAGCTACTCGTGTTAGTTGTAGATGAAGAAATCATGTTATGAATTTGTATAACTAAACACTTACAATAAAGAATAGAAGAGCAAGAAATCCAAAATCTTCACCTCAATCACAATAATCGAACTCAAAAATAAATACAGGAGTTGTCTTCTCAAAATCTCCAAGAACATGATTAAAAACTGTAATAATATGAACTCTAAAGTTCTATGCATCTTAAATACCTAAAACCCATATTTATAATACAAGAAATAAAAATCCTAAACTTATTAGGAAACTTGGAATGGGGGCCTTCCATGATGATTAGGAAACTTGGAATCAGGGCCTTACATGAACTATGTTACGGATCATGAATAAGTTTACAGCTTGTGGGATAGTTTCATAGACTGCATCCCCAAAATTTGCCTCCATACTATGAACAACTTCTTATGGACGGTAAGTTCTTCTGTCATGTTAACTTTCAGGGGCTATGTATGTTTTTAGGCCTTCTTTTCACGGGCTAGTCTATGGGTCATCAAAAAAACCATGAGTTGTACTGGTAACTCGTAGATTTAACTTCAAAAAAATAAGCCCTCACTGAAAGACTATGAACCCTATCTTAGACATCTAGATCAAACCACGGGTCGTAGATGGTCTCGTACATCATCAAAAAGCTACAATATGTAGAAATCATCACAAAAACTCCCCGACTCCTATAATCCTACAAAATCAAAATAAAAACACATCAAACCTACTAGTAAAACTTAGAGAATGTAAAAACTTATACTTTTAAAGCATTAAAAGTGTTATAGTTTAGTGGCACATCAAAACACTCAACTTAAAATTGTTGTTTGTCCTCAAGCGATGGACTCAATCTAACATAAGTAGCACAACAGACACATAAACCTCAACCTCATGGCATATATCATATCTCAGTAACTCACAAATACCCATTTAACTATCAATACATATAAAAGACAATTATCAAACAAACTCATACAGACCAAAAAATGACAGAGTAACTTTGATAGACAAGATAATATAAGTAAGCAACAATGACCAAGATTGTTGACAATTAAATAATGTAAGTCAAGTGCCCTCACAAAAAGAAGTCTCGATTCTCCTCAAACTGATGTATTCTGATTTAATGCTAGGGACTGATAAATAGCCTCACACTCACAATTGATATTTGAACACTGGGTACAATAACATAGGCTTGCCTCTATATTCATGAACATGAAATTCCACTAGTTGAACTATGATCACTATAGGACTTTCTTAGTTTATAATGTAGGCTCTGGGGCTTGGTATGACATATTTGGAATATAGTAAATAATTCCTTCCTACACTATGCTATTTTACACTTTACCTTACCCAACACAGGAATTTTAACTCATTGTTCCCTTTTCCTATTTCAGATCCTTTAGGGTGCACCTATTCTACTTTTCAGCTAATTGCCTTGTATTTGTCTTAATTTGTTTTTCTTTTCAGCTCATATTTTGGCATTTATACATTTTTCTTACACCCATTTCACATTTTTCCTTTTTCATTATACTTCGAAGCTTTCCTTCCTATCCCATTGTGGTTTCTTTGCAATAGCCACCCTCAATTTAGGCTATTACCTGAGTTTAGGTGCACGATATCTTACCTATGAATCAGGGCCACTTTTGGTAGCCACCCTCAACTTAGGGTTTTAGCTTGAGTTGAGGTACATAATATTCAAGGAGGGACCAGGGCTAATTTTAAGATTTACACTGACAAAGAAGTTTGGTGACTTAGGTATTTACAAAAGAAAGGGTACATGTATAGCTCAAACGTTGTGATCAAGGGATGCATACTGCATTTGTTTAGTTTATTGAGTCTAAGTGGACCATTATGAATAACGACCTATGATCTTTTTCTAACCAACTAACCTTGAGTCTTAGTTAGAGTGACATGGTAAGCTCTAGATTGAAACACAGTGGAAGAATTACACAATAAAGGTCACACACACTTGGCACTGAATGCATTGCAATATAGACACTCAAATCATGTTTTTATCACATTCTAGCCCTATCTTATCAGAACAAACACTGTCAACTACTGATCCAACATAGTTGTCATCAATACTACCTAGCAGCACATTATTAATTTCAAAAAATGGGGGGAGGGGGTATTATTTTTCAGTGTGAACAAATATATACAATAGATATCAGTGCAATATACTACTAATACTACTTAGGCATCCTAAATGTGTCGATTCAATAGAAAATAAATTTCCTTAGGAAAGAACCTAAGAAAGAAAGCTCAACAAAGTCAAATATTTAGGTAGATATAGGCCTTGGTTACTCTAACTTTACTGAGACCTGTAACTATCGACACCCTAACAAAATATCCTTGCATTGTCCTCAATGCAACAATATAAAGCAAAAGCCAGCATAAGGGTCAAGAAAGAACATACCTAGGTGCTAAGCGCCAGTCTCCATTAGTGAATCACCACCCATAACCTGCTGGGTGGTCTCTACTGTCATGGCGGCCAGTCTTGAGGGCCTAGTACCTAATGCTATCTGCTCCTCTCATGCACACCATAGCACCTCACTCTCTATATAGGCTTGTCTATCAGCCTCTAGCTACTCTCTCTACATCCACTTAGCAAGCCTCCTTTTAGCCTCTGAATCATTATCTCTTAAATGACCCCTCTTCTCCGAGATGTGGGTTGCATGCTTATCAGCAAATCGATCCAACCCCTCTGTAGTAATATCTGGCACAGGAATCATCAATGGTGATGGAGTCACTGTCATTATCTTATCACGAAGCTGCTGAATCTTTGTCCAAATGGTTGTAATGTTTGGAGTCTGAGCTGATATGAGACGATCCTTCACATGCCTCACAAATGTGTCTATATGGCCATGTAATAATGCTAATCTCTCCTGAAATATGGTTATATAATGCTCCTGCATATGCTCTTCAGACTCTGATATAGCCTTACAAACCCAAGGGCTGATTTGTTGTAGTAACTAAGTCAATTGGCACACAGTGTGAACCTAGCATTTTACCAGAGCTTGAATAAACTCTGCGAAGATATAGACCATACCAGTGCTCTAAGGATATGAAGGTACGACCTCTGTTATAATGGAGAAAGTTAAAATAGGCCCTATCTCTATCTCTATATCATTGTGTGGGGGCCTCTTTGATTGATCACCATCTTCAGTGGTGGTGGCAATGGTAGTGGCCACATATTGCAGAGGCTTGGTGAGCATCTTTGATAATCAGACTACAGTTTATGGTGCTCTCCCTAGCACAACCGAATTCTTATTGGCCTTTAGGCTAGTATCCCAAGTCCTTTGGACATCTATTATGATGTCCATATTGGGCATGATCCCTGCCTTAACCTTTATTACATAGTCTGTGTACTAAAATGGGAGCAAGATCAAAGTGGACCTTCTCAAAGCGCCCTCTTGTATCTCCTCAACTATACACCAAACGAAGTCAATATCATAGCCGGTTAGAATGCTAGCAACTAGTACTATGTGATTCACCATCTGGGTGTTATTAGCATGGTTTGGCCAGATCCGAATACAAACCACTACCTACCAGAATTTTCTAGCAAAATTTATTGAGACCTTTATAATAGGCATTGGACCAGACACCCAGTTAATGTCCTAGCTTCGCTTAGTAATATTGGCTAGCAATCCATCTCATCAAGGTGGCATTTTGACTATATCTCTCATTAATACCCAATCTTATATTTTCCCAAATCAATCAAACATAGCTGCTATCACAGGGGCCTCGTAGTCGAGGGTAAACAAAAACCTACAGATAGTGGTCGTTAATATATCTACACTAATTTCTCTCACTAATGTCAAAGTCAATCTAAGCTGACAAAGGGGCTTTGCCTTTTTCGACATAAACTTGATAATAGTAGCATCATAAAAGAGATGTTAAACTTATGAAGGAATACTCCCATGACGGTGCTGCTAGCCAATCCAAACTATATCGAGCCATGGTGTACCCAACTATTACTATTCATGACTCCTTAAATATGGTCCAGGTTTGCCGACCCTTGTTATCCTGGTGGACATCTTCTTTGAATATAACTAGTATATCTTTGATATACCAGTATCTCGACTACCTTGCTATAGGAACTGGTGCTGGGGAAGTACTACTCGATTCCTCATCAATCCCTGATCCATCTCTATCTTGGGAGCCTAACCTAGACCCCTATTTGGAGTTTGTCATCTATATCAAGCTACTACTTTATGAAACCCCCTCCTAAGAGTGGAAGGTCGAGCAGCAATGGCTGATGGTTGGGCCGGTATTATGAAACGCCCCAAAAATATGCATCAAAAATGCCTATAATCGTAATTTCCATATATCTCAAAATGCATGTGTGATATCAAACACCTAACTTTATATTCTTGATCGGGATAAAAGTTGAGTGGGAAATGAGTTTAACCCGGATTTTAGAAGACCCGTAGCTTAAAATAATTTTTGCTAATCTTTTAGAAACAGTGCCAATCCGCGCCCTGGCCGCCCTATGCCAAGGGTATAGAGTAGTGCAAAAGTTACCTTCGTTTTAGGTCCGCATCACAGACCAAACGGGGACCAATGTAGTTTTTCCACTATTTTTGTAGTTCAACCCAAGGGCATTGGGGTCATAGCCCTATGCCCACTTAAGTGTGAAATCACCCATACATAGCTATTTTTCAACTCTATATCACTCAAAACCCTCCCAAAGACATCTCCAAGACTTAACCAAATATTTTATCTAAATTCAAGTGTCCCAAGCTTAATTTCGAATCTCAAAAACTCTATTTAAGCTTCAAGTCTACATCAAGAAAATCCAAGTTTAAGGTATGTGGGTTTCATCCATTGGGTCCTTTCACCCATGGAGCCCAATCTTTCTTTTTATGAAAAGTACATGATTTCAACTTGTATTTATTATGGGTATGTATTATTATGAAATATGAGCATGA
>DF370470.1:0-10510 GCA_000787875.1 Solanum virginianum
TCCTCTTTGGCCTTCCATTCTTTCTCCTTCTCCTCATAATGATCAATCTCGAGGTAAGTGGGGTGAGGAATATGTGGATTGTTAAAGATCGGGATATGGAAGGGAATTTTAGGATGCGCAGTTTATGTAGAAGGTAGGTTGTATTGGTCCGAAACATGGCTTTCGGGAGGGATTACTTGGGGTTGGATAGTGTGGGCAATGTGAGAGGTACTTTTGGCTTGGGCGTTATGCGGTTTTTGGGAAAAGATGTTAGAAGGTCCTAAATAGGGGGTAGTTAAGTTGATGACAGGCGAAGCTTGAACAGGGGTGATTGGCGGATTTGTGGAGATCTTCCCCCTCGGGGGTAGAGAAAATGTATAGGGGGTAGTTAAGTTGATGACAGGCGAAGCTTGAACAGGGGTGATTGGCGGATTTGTGGAGATAGGGACAGGTTGATGAGATGGATCAATAGAAGGAAAATGAATTGGAGGCCTCTCGAGGTCCAACCTGGGAAGATTAGTCGTGATGGCCAAGTTTTCCAGCTCTTGAGTTTTCTTCATTTTTACTTTCATGTCAACGATCTGCTACATCAATTGTGCAATCAATTTGCTTTGTTGCTCGACAATGGGATCTGCTACAATAATTTCGATCAAGCTTGCATCATCATTATGGTCTGTTATTTTTCCTTTCCTCTAGTGTTGGTTAGGGGAGGGATCTCTAGCTGCTTTCAATCTAGTGAAATATGGATTTGTGGTCTGTCATTTTTCCTTTTCTTTGGCGTTGGTTAGGGGAGAGATCTCTGGATGCTTTCAATCTAGTGAAATATGGATGATCGGCCAGCTTTATCAATACAGATCAATTCTAAATTACCTGTTAAATGGAAAATAACTCAAAAGACAAAAGTGTTAGTCCTTGTTCATAATAAATAATGCAAAATATTACACAGAAAAATGAACACATAATAGTTGCATTGTTTGAAGACATATAAACCCCTGAAGATAGGAAAGTGACTAAAATAGGTGAAATGTTACCTATTCAAGATTTGTGAATCTAAGAGATTTGTGAATAGGCGAAATGATGCTTATTCAACTTTTTTTTTAATTTGATTCCTTGTAAGGAAGGATGACGAAAAAGGAAAAGCTTCCCCTTTTTTTTTGAAATTGATGATTCCTTTGTAAGGAAGGATAAAGAAAAAGGAAGAACTCTTTTCTTTTTCTTTTTTCTTTAGGGGACCGAACCTTAGGAGGCTGCCTACGTATCTCATTATTGAGAATTCAGACCCTACGTAGCTCGAACCTCTTTGGATTACCATTGATTTTGAATTAATATATAAAAGATGTCTTTATCTATCAAGAGGAGTGAAGAATCTAAAGCGGAGTGGATGTCTAATTAATCACTTGCTCTCTCGACTCGGTATCTGGTAAGCAGCACCATCTTCTTTAAATGTTCAGTCATTTTACTCAACATAGATCAATCCTAAGTACCTATCGAATGAAAAATAACTCAAAAGGTAAATGCATTAGTCCTTGTTCGTAATGAGTAATGCAAAGATATCACACAGAATAGTAAATAGATAGTTGCATTGTTCGAAGACATACTAACCCACAAATATAAGGAAAATGACTAAATAGGTGAACTGTTGCCTATTTAATTTTAGATTTGTCAATCAGGGAGACATTTTGACAAGATTTTTCATATTTTTTTGAAATTGATGATTCTTTTGTAAGGAAGGATGATGGAGAAAAGAATAAGTTTTTCCAAAATGGGGGACCGGGCCTTGGGAGGCTGCTTACGTATCTCACAAAGGAGAAATCAGACCCTACGTAGTTCGAAAGCCTAAAGCTTTCCGAACTGAAAAATTCACCTTTGACAAGTAAGATTTTTGAATTTTAAGAGTGGAGCTCGATTTTGTTGAGAAACTTGAGACTCGAAGAGTATTTGGACGAACTATTGATAGTGACTTGATTTATGTGCTTAGGGGATTCTAGAAGCTTTTGAAAAGAAATGGGCTAGAAGTCTTCAAACAAAGCAACACAAACAATTATAAATCATATCATGTAAACAGATATTGTGTGTCCTAAATAGATATGTGACCCTTTTTTGCCAAGGGTAGGCCTAACGATTTGAAGGATGTATACTTAATTTTTAGACGTTTATTTGCCCTAAAAATATTTACATATGCTTTATAAATAAACTCAATGGGAGAGGGATGTATACAAAAATTAGTCCCACGCAGGGGAATAGTCCTAAACTAAACTATCGTGGACGATTTCTTCTTCTTGAACTTCTCATCAATTCTGAACGCCTTTGAATGTAATGCCACATAAGCATGATCGTCCATTCGGGCCGAGGGCCACTTTGGACTCAAGGTGGTTATTCCAAAAAGGATCAATTATTTGGGGATCTGGCTACGGGATCGCAAAACCATCCTCCCAAATACATAATATATAATAGGAAATGTCATGAAATGCAAATGATAATTTAATATCGAATGTAAAACAAATAAAGTAAATAAGGAAATATAATTAAATAGTTAGTCAAACAATCTAATCTAAAGGTTAGAACCTAATTGAAAGTCCCCAGCAGAGTCACCATTTCTGTTATCCTGAAAAATGACTGACTCTTTCTCCGAAAATAAGATTCAATTTTACAAATCAAATTCCCAAAAATTGAAAGAAAAAAGAGTCGCCACCTAATTTTAAGGATAATTAGGAAACCAAGATTAAATTTTAAAACTTAACAGAAAAAATTCAAAATTTCAAAGAAAATGGGTAAGGGTTCAATTTCCACTTTGAGAAGAACTTAATTACTCAAAATGGTCACTAACATGCAGTCGACTGATGATTAGACAATTTGACTAACTTTTGAAAGATTTGACGTAATTTAAAAAGATTGATTAGTTTTAAAAATTGACTAAATTTGAAAGACTTTTGATTAAATTTGAAAAATGTTGGCTAAGTTTGAAAGAGTTTGACTAAATTCAAAAAAAAATCAACTTGATCTCAAAAATGTTGACCAAACTTACTCCTATTTTTTGAAAGAATTTTCACTAAGTTTGATTTTGTAAAAACTAATTCTAAGGGTAAAGTGAAAATTATTATGACGAAAATTAACATAAATGGTAGGCATGCCGGAGAAATTAATTTGATTAAAATAAATAAAATGTTAGAGTTAGCATATAAAAATAACAAGTATCATTCAAAATACAACAAATATAGGAAATAAAAATTAAATTGGGCCTTGGCATGCCCAATTCATCAACATGTCCCAATTTCTAATTTTTTGGGGCCTACCAAACCCATCAGAGAATCTGCCAGGCTGCTGTCCAGTGGGCTTTGGCCCATCTCAGCCTGTGATATACAGTTAGTGTATACCAGTGTATATCACGGTTTTCACCTTCGAAACCTGTATATCAACTTCTGTTTGACTCGACAACGTCCCCGGGGCTATTGAATGCAAGGAATTGTGCCTCCATGGCCCGATATAGATGCAAAGGAGCATCCCAAAATGGGCTCGGGGCATTGTTCATGGAAAGAAATAAAATAAGGATTAGTATGTGTAAAGACCCTTTGGATATTTAAACAAAAGAAGGCAGTAAGCTTAGAAGAATAAATTGACCAACATAAAGAGAAGCATTGTTGTGATGTAATAAAATTAGCTAAACAATAAATGGACTAGTATATAAGTTCACTGCATCTGTTGAACACATGACACCTGAAACACTAAGCTTAAAGGACTGATTTTTCTGAATAAAACATATTTTAAAATGATGATTTTTCAACTCTTACACCTGAAACTAGACACCTGCTAAAATAAAAATAGAACTTGAAAACTTAGATGAATTTCCTACACAACTTAAGCCACATAACAGATTTGGGTGGAGGAGATTAATAATCAGGAAACGGGTGGAGAATGAGAGAAAATGGAATAAACTAAGGCAAACAATATCTGAAATCTTAAACGAAAGCCCTTCCCAGTTTCTTCAGTTAACATACGGAATGGGGACAAGAATAACATTTCAAACAACAACAGGAAGAAGCATTCTAGTATTGTTATCACTAAACTCGAAGTTACAATCCAAAATGGAATTAATAAGAACTTGTAAGACAACAAAGAATTAGTAAAACAAAGAAACTATTAAAGAGGATAGCTAGAACAGAGATAAGAGGCTTAGACTCAAAAAATTGGGATGAGAGAAGAAACACAAAAGTAAATGAGAAGATAAAATGTTTGAAAACGCCCAAACTCTTTCACATAGATTCAAAAGCATAACAACTAGAGCTGATTCAAACATTTATTCAAAGCCTAACAGGAGTAAATAATGATCCCAAAATAGAAAATGTTAGAACCTCAACAAACAGGTCAAGTAAGCTGGAAGAATGAATGAAGAAATCATGGGTTTATGCATCCTATCAAAATAACTGAAATGACCAGTTATACATCGAAGCAAAAATCTGAAACAGAAACAAAAGACTAAGGCAACACCTACTCATGAACTTGAGACTATTTTTACTGGGAAATACTCAAATGTACCAAAACTTCACCTTTAAAACTTAGAAAAAGGCAACAAATAAGATTTTGGAACAACATTCAGTAGGGAAAAACTGAAATCGACCAGACAAAACATGACTCGGATGGAAGACATGAATGAAGCACTGAATGTAATTATATGATCTGGGAAATGCATTAATTGATTAACAGTAAAGAACCATAGCAATTTAACTAGGGGAAAGCCTAAAGCCCTCTGGAACACAACATTTCATTGAAGCACAAAATTTGCAGCTAATTTGAAATAACATCACAACAGCCCCAGAAATATCTTAACGACCAAATGACAACACCCAGACATTAACTCATCATAATAATGAGCTCAGCCAAAGCAAACAAAATGCAAACTCGACAGCTTTGACGTAGGTACAAGACTCACATTTTGACTACATTATATGAGACTTAAATGAGATTAAGAAGAGTGAGATGAGGTCGTTACCTTTTGATGAGCAGCGTACTGAGATGACAAGTTTGACAGGGCTTCTCCACCACCAAAGAGTTCTGTCTACACCCTTCTTGACCAAGAATCTTTAATTTCAAAGGACTTAAAACTAAACGAACTTATGGAAAATCAATCTGATGGTCTCTGAACTATCGAGCTTTAAGACTTTAATAATGGCTATGAAAATTGAGTAAATTTACTAAGGGTTTTCTACTCTTGACTGCCGCTGCTCTCTCTGCCGCCTCTTCTGTCTCTCCCCCAACAGTGAAGAATGAAGGTTCAATTTATAGGGTCAATTAGGGTTTGAAAAATGGAAAAAACGCAGGGTCGAATGGGAAAATAGGATCGATGTTACGCGTAGGGAGCATGATGGGTGGAGCAAGTGAACGTTAAAGAGTTGTCGAGGGGTTGTCGGGGCTTGCGGTCGATTGGCGTTTGGGTTTGTTTTTTTGGTTTTTGTTGCTCTGTTGAAGAACAAGGAGAATCAGGGGAAAAGGGAATGGGGTATTGCACGCGTGAGAAAGGGAAAAAGTAAGGAATTGGGGGCATATGGCCCCCCACGCACTGGATTTAATACAAAATTTTTGTTATTATTTTTTTATTATTTGAAAAATAGACAAATATTTCAAAATTGTTAAAAGTAAATAAACCTGGTAATTTGTAATGTGGAGGGTAAAACTTTGGTATCAAGAAGCTTAACTTATTATAATTGTGATTATTTGATGTCTCCGGGTGTACCATTGAGAGAAAATTATTGTTGAAGGTTTTCATCTGCATTGGATGAGTTTTCTTTAATTTACAAAAGGTTTTTCATTTTAACTAATTCCTATTCTGAGTGTCTTTGATTAAATCATAATCATTATTCATTTCCTAATGGATCATGCAACATTCTTGTATGAACGAGGGCCATCACTTGCTCTTGGTTTCTTTTGGGTATTGATTCCTCTGTAAACACTTAAAAAAGAGAATGGGAGTAGATGTAGGTACCATATTTGGTCATTTTTCAGCATTCTAAGGAAGAGGGGTCGCTTGTATCCACAGATCCAAAAATTTATTGGAAAATTATAAATAAAAATACTAATTTGTGCATGCGCCATATCATCAGGATATGAACATCCTCTTTTATATATATACAAGATTAAAAAATATTATGTGCGATAACATGAGTCCATTAATTCATATGGCCTTTGTTCTTTCCGACGTCATTTTTCATTGCTTCCGTAAGCTAACCAGCTAAAGGATTCATCATGCTCCCTAGGAACAATAATACACCAGTAGATTCATCTCTTATAAGGAACAGGAATAAATGGTCTGCAATAAAATCAACTGGCTTCTCAATGGTCAAGGACCTGGCCTGAAACATCCCATAAAATTACCAAAATGCCTCTAAAACATGATTGTGTGCATAACTCATCTTCCAAAGTTCTAATGAAAAATTTGAGACTAGATTTATGATCAGCGTAGAAAATCAAGTGGGCAAATGGTCTCGACTCGATTTAAGAGCAATTAGGTCGAAAACTAATTTTTGCTAATTAAGTCAAAAATGGTGTTTGTTTGCGCTCCTGGCATGATGCGGAGGGGGTGCGGAATAACACTTTGTCTTCATTTTTTTTAATCTTTTCGATGAGAACTAGAAATTTTGAAAAATTATGAAAATATACTGGTCCACGCCCCTGGCGTATCGTGGACTAGTGTGCAAGATTTCAAAAATTTTATTTTCATTCGAGAAGGGCTTTTTGGTCAGACCCACCCTATCCTAAGTCCTAAAATGTGTTTTAAAGGTTGTTTAGCAGGGATTGAGGGTTCAAAACCCTATTATTTTTCTGAGTTTTCAATGGGAGTTTTGAGAGAAGAAGAAGAAGAAAGAATTGAGGGTTTCAAAGTCCAGGTCTAAATTCTTGAAGGAAAGTTTGGAATTCGTCATCCCAGGTATGTAAAGGCTACCCAAAAACATGAGATTGTTCATCCATGTGCCCCTTTGAATGTGGTGTGTTGATAGATGACATCTACGAGTCTTGTTTAACAAAGTATTACATGATATCTTGAAATTTTCTATTAAATTACATATCTTTTCTTAAATTGATGATCATCACAATTTGCATTACTTGCTTAATTAATTATTTGCACTACTGTATAAGTTATATATATGCAATTGTTAAAGAATCCATGAATGAAGATATGGGTCGATGTCTAGAGCCCGAATTACGTATGTATGCATGATTGATGTGATCTGGGCCTTGAGTTAAGTGAGTATTGATGATAATATTATTGGAATTGATGGAGTGTGAGTCCCTTAGAGTCTTTAAGAGGTAACACCTGAGTCTTAAAAAGAGATCATAATATTCCCGAGTTGAGAGATGATGAGATGAGATGATGCCCTTGTCCAAAAGAGACTACACAATGAGAAAACTTTAATGTTTATGTTTATGAGCATGTTGAGTCCTGGGAGGAGTATTGAGCACCAAAAATGAGTAAGAGTGAGTCCCACTCACTCTCATTAACTACAAGGCCAGCGTAGCATAGGATTGGACCATGAGAATGGATGTTTCCTTAGTCCTAAAAGAGGACTTGATGTTATTATAAACCCCCTGATGTATACCCTTTCACCCCGACAAGGTACTAGATAGATACCACAATAACATTGCTTCATTGTACCATCATCGGCTTATAAGTGATGGTTGTAGATCCAAGAAACTCCCAGATGGGTCTCCTCATGATAGTACTATGATGTTGATAGGATGGTATGTGTAGTGATTGATGGTGAGATGATAAAGTTATTACTCTGAGTTTGATTTGAGTGATTGATGAGCTGATGTTGTTTACTTTAGCCCATTTTACATATGGTACATTTCATGTACTAACGCCCCTTTGGCACTGCATTATTTTATGATACAGATTTAGTAGACAGAGTACTTTAGCAGCCTAATCATTGAGGTTTCAGAGTTCCTTGACTTTGGATCGTAGTGAGTCCTCTCCTGCATTCGGAGAATGGTTATTTGTCTAGCTTTATTGAGTTATTTTATTTGTTTGTAGTAGACATGGTCTGTTATGTACCATCTTAGATAGTAGTTATAGAGGGTTCACAGACGTAGATGGATGACATTTGATGTTGGGGTTCCTTTTCCCCCTTTTTTGTCCTACTTTTAAACTAAGTTTGTTTCCTAAATCATGTTACCTATGATGGATATTGATGTTGAGTCTGATAGCCCAATGACAGTTAGGATATTCTTTATTATCTTCAACAAATGAATTGATTAAACGAATACGATGAGAATAAGTGGTTCGCTTTGGGGTTAGTAATAGTCTCCGAATGCCAGTTATGCCCAGAGTACCCTCCCGAGGCGTGACAAACTTGGTATCAGAGCAAAAAGTTTGAGTGTCCTAGGGAGTCTATGAAGTATGTCTAGTAGAGTCTTGTTTATAGGTGTGTTGTGTACTAGACTCCATAAGCAGGAGGCTAGAGGAAATTAGGAAGTGTTGCACTTTTTCTATGATTTGAATTTGTACGATAGAGTTTGACTTTATGGAAATCTTATTTTAACTTGTGCGTTACATGTTTACAGAAAATGCCGCCAAAAGGAATAGTTGCTCCAAAAGATGCCTCAGCCCTAGCTACTGCAAACACCCAACCTGAGGTTCCGGTCCAGACAGAGATGAGGAGAAGGGACAGCCTGCCAGGACTACTGAGGTCCCATAGGCTCCCCCTGCTCGACCACAGCCAGCTCCTAGCACTGAAGCAGAGTTTAGGGGAGTCATTACCATGCTGACTCAGTTGGTAGGCCCCCAGGGTAATAGGCACGGTCCACAAGCTCTCAACTCTAGCTCACAGGAGCCCTCAGCTGCAACCCGACTAAGAGATTTCTTGAGGATGACCCATATGTGTATACAGGGTCTAGGGTTGAGGAGCACCCGCAAAATTTCATTGATGAAATATATAAGGTCCTGCAAGCAATGCATGCTGATGAGATTGAGGGAGTGGAGCTTGTTTCCTACCAATTGAAGGACGTTGCTAATGTTTGGTACAACCAATAGGAGGAGAGTAGGGTGAGAATGCAGAGCCTGTAGCATGGGAGGAGTTTGAAACTGCCTTCCTTGACCACTTCTTTCCTCAAGAGTTGAGAGAGGCGAAGGTAGATAAGTTCATGAACCTGTAGCAGGGAGAGATAGCTGTGACGGAGTATTGCCTTAAGTTTATTAAACTCTCGAGGTAGGATCCATTCATGAACTTAAAGCAAGGAGGAACGATAGTAAAGGAGTACCGCCTTAAGTTTATCAAGTTGTCCAGATATTCTCCAAAGATGGTCTAAGATACGAGGGCCAGGATGAGGAAGTTTGTAGCTGGCCTAGGCAGACATGTCCATAAGGAGTCAAGGCGTTGATCCCCAACATGGACATCTCCAGAATTATGGTGTATTCGCAGTAGATAGAGAAGGATAAGAGAACAGATAGGGAGAAGCAGATGAATAGAAAGGCAAAATCAGTAGGACATGTCTACAATTTTATGAAATTGATGATTTTTTTCATGAAATCTCGACAAATTCTATTTAGAGGGTCATGTTTTCACTACTTGTCTTGTTCAATTCTCTTTCAATTGCATGATTTAAATTTTAATTTTTGAGTTGTTGATCTGATTAGGCATGAATTACATTTAATTTCATGATTTCTATAATTTATAAGGAATTTCTCTTCA
The DNA here is from genome assembly GCA_000787875.1 of Solanum virginianum. NCBI lineage: Eukaryota > Viridiplantae > Streptophyta > Magnoliopsida > Solanales > Solanaceae > Solanum > Solanum virginianum. The sequence continues at coordinate 9,660 of DF370470.1, forward strand.
TGGTTTTAAAGGCTCGTGATGATCAAAGTGGGTTCATTTAATTTTGACTTCTATTGATATGATTCTTTTCTTAAACATGAATTTATTCTAATTATATCATTATGAATCTTGTAAATTTAATTATATGATTTTATGATTATTTCCTATAGATTCATCCATGAGACTACAATTTTCTAGATGTAAGATTTATGTATGATCATATATTTACAAGGCTTTCAAATGAATACATGAAAAGTATGGACTAAATTTTTATGATGATATTTAAGTTATTAACGATGGTGGGCCTTTCTCACCTAATTATGGATGTGTAATGATGAAATACCTATACTCACATTATATAAGTTCAAGGAATTATTCTTTGACTATGCCTTTGAGTAGTGGATGGGTAATAGAGATGGCCCCTTCCACATAATGTTGATTTTATGACTTATGCATATGTACTATCCTGTCAGGAGTTTACATAGTATCGAGCAAACCTTGGGATGTAGGAGATCTTCCAAGATAGAGGCAAGAGACCCATAGTAAGAGCCCACTGTCCCATAATCATATTCCATGTAGGATAAAGAATCATCCATTGTAGAGGCTCGATCCATAGTTTAATGGATTCACATAGGCATTAGGAGTCTACCTTGGCAAGTAGTTTCTCCCTTTCCTCTGATGTAGGAAAAATACTGGGACTCCATATTATAACTCATATAATTTATGTTAGTCAATGATATCTCTCACACATGTAGAGATCATATGATCCCTGACAAGGTTAAAGTACAACAACAACAACAACATACCCAGTGAAATCCCACAAGTGGGGTCTGGGGAGGGTATGATGTACGCAGACCTTACCACTACCTAAG
>DF370468.1:1579-12731 GCA_000787875.1 Solanum virginianum
TCAATAAGATTTGATTTGCATTCATATTTGAGAAATCAACTAGTTTGTTACTCGTGATGCTTGGGTTAAGCTTTACTTATAAGGAAGATTTTAGTGGTAGATCATTGGTACAATTAATGCATTTATGTTGTGAGGTGTATTAGGGGAATTCTAAATGAGGACTATTAATATACAATAAGATTCAAGAGATCGGCTCAATATCGAAATGATAAGTGGATAATATCAAATTGTTAAGCTTAGGAGTAAGAAAAGTCCTAGTGAGTATACTTATGCAAGCCAATTGAGAATTTTAGTAAGAAAGTGTATCGAAAATTGAGTTAGTCCTTTAGACTTGGCCTATATAATAGATTTAGGTGTCATGTCAATATGAGATTAACCTTGAGATGATGGCAACAACTATAGAGCACAATGGTAATACGAGTTCGTGGGGAATTATGATCAAGATGCAATCACATGATAACAATAGGTGATGGCAACGAATATAGAGCAATGGTAATAAGAGTTTGTGATGAATTATGATCAAGATACAATCATATGATAAGAATTTTTTATTGGATGAATTTTAGTACGTTAAACACAATTTGCAGGTATCAAAAGTTATGTTTGCTACTATTTGGTGAGTAGCGTGATCGTAAGAAAACACATAGAATGTGAAGAGATATTATTTCATAAAATTGAAAGGAGCAAGAGTCATAAATGAATAAATTAGTGAGAAGTAAGGATATTTACTATGATTGTAAAGGTTAAAAAAAAGAATTTGAAGTCATGTGATTTCATTTGTTTTGCGTTGGTTACGGTGATAGTGTTATGTATCATTTATCTGGGTTAGAAAATTTTAGGGTAATATTTGAAAACAAATCTATATACGTGTGTCTTGAGAGTCGTGATAAGCTCTTTTTGTGATTTTTAGTACGGTAATTGATGAATTAAAAATCTTCTTAAGAGATATGATAAGATCAATTAAAAAAAAGTGATCAATAAAAAGTTTAGATACATGAATTCATAAAGATCTCAAGTTATGAGCTATTATCGATAGATAAAGGAATTACAGTATAAGTTTTATAAAGATTCAAGTTTTTCATTGTGAGTCTATATTTTTAATAGTATGTTTTGTCAAGATATGAATTGGTAAGGTAAGAAATAATTGATAGCATCAGGTATTCAGCATTTGGAAGGACTTGAGTGTGGTTAGGGCCATAAATTTAGTTACTTTTAAATGTTGAAGGATCTAAAGAAGTGTTTCACTTAATGTTTTGTTTTAGAGCATGAGGTAAAATGTCATGGTTTGTCAAAGAATAAAGTTGATAAGCGAGTTAGTGAAAGAACAAGATTTGATATTTTGAAGAGTTCAGGGTATCAAAAAATTGTATCGTAAGAGAATCTAAGAGAGGTGAAGGAATAAGACCTCCCGTATAAACCCTAGGTTCAAAATTAAAGATTTTACTCATTTTCGCCTCTGAGCTTAAATATGACCATGCAATGTGTATTTGTTCGGCACAAGTTTACTAGGATTTTATTAAAGATTTTATGAAGAATGAGTTTTGATTTGAGTGACAAATAATGATGTTTGAAATATGCCACATTTTTATATTAGTCTAGACTGTTCAATTATGATAGATGACTTATGGGGGCATTGTGATATAGATATATAGCTCTACATGATTATTCAGGATTTTAAGGGGGGTTGAAATTACTCTATTAATGGGATTATACAGATTATTGTGATTTGTTACATAGACACTTGATGATGACTAGAGGTGATGTGCTTATGGTATGTAGAATTATTATTGTGATTGAATCAGTCTAAGTTTTGGCAGGAGGTATATGATGATTTGAATGGTAGTTGAAATTTGATATGTGAAAGATCGCTTGAAAATCACTATTGATCTATAACTCTGTCAAGGTTTAATTAGGAAGATTAGTTCTTAATGGTAGATTTTGATGGGATAGCCTTAAAGCGGAGCTTATTTAGAAAGATGAATACTGACTTTGAAAGATCATAACTTAGACTTTAGTTATGTCAACTATTCTTCCTTCTCCTTCTTTATGTTCGAGGATGAACATGATTTTTAGTGGTGGATAATGTAACGACCCGTTAAGTCATTTGTGATATAGAGTTTCGTATATTATAAATTATTTATCTTGCAATATTTTAAAGGGACTTTTTTGGACTATTTAATAGTTTCATTATTTAATTGGGAAGTAAATTTAGATAATTGAATTAATTAGTGGGTAAAAGTGATAAGTTATGTATTTATTACTTATCCTACTTATAGTAGGTTTAGACAATCTTATTCTACTTATAGTATATTTATTAAAAAAGGTTAGTAGGGCTTTCAATTATAATTAATTAAAAGAAACAAAAGTACGTATATAAGGGAAAAAGGGCTGCATGCGCAGCCCTATAGAAATCACCACAACAGAACAAGAAGCAGAAGAAAAACAAAGAGGAAGAACGAATTAAAAAAAAAGAAAAGAATTACAGGAGGCTGCAACACTTCCAGGTAACTCAACAACCATTGGTCCATCAAAAAGTTAATATGAATAAGGATTGGTGAGGATGAAATTGTTACTGGAAAGTGCACAATTGACAAATTGAAGGTTTGAGGCGCTGCATGTGCAACGTCGTCTTCCTTCCCTTCATATACATATATTTATATAGCTCTCTTCTTAAATCTCAATTAATAATAGTAATCAATTAATTAGATATTGGATGTATTATATTTTATAAACACCTTTAGAGTTATATTATTTGGAGGAATTAAAACTTAACCCTAGGTTTGACATTTAAGAAAATTTGTTATAGAATTAATTGGATAATTTTTGGATCTAGGTTAGGCCATATAGTAATATAGGGTTGCTATTTCAAAATCTAATTGTATATTATTACTTGACTAAATCGTGGTGCTACAAATTCCATTCGAAAGGGAAAAGCTCAAGTGTTTGATTGATCGTAACCCATCTAAGGCAAGTGGACTTTCAAAACCCTGTAATTCTCGTAGAATTCCCAAATTTTCCTTTCTTCTATGTGTGATGAATGACATAGTTGTGATATTATAAAATAGGGTGAATAAGTGTAAATATGAATTGGTGTGATGTAGTAATACTTGAATTGAAAATGTGGTTGAGTAATGAGAATTCTATCTTGAGATGTATGATTCATATGAGAACCTTGCATATTTCATTCCATAAATATGATTATTGTGTATCTGTTATGTGTTGCTGGATAAACCAAGAAAAGAAATGAAAAAGATGTACTATGAAAAGATGGGTCGGGTCGCACGCCGCGATGAATACTAGGAAAAGATGGGTCGGGTCGCACGCCATGACGAATACTATGAAAAGATGGGTGGGGTCACACGCCACTACAGATATGATGATTCGCTGGGTCAAGTCGCACGCTGCGACAGATACATGGTCCAGACACTTGATAAATTAGCAAGAACTTGATGAATCGTAGTATTCTCCCTATGACTTGAAGGTAGGATAATGAGCTATTGTGTATTATATCTTGCTGGGCTGATTGATTTTCTATGCAGGTTGTAATGGTAGAGGTAGGTTGGAATGAAAGGAGTTTGTGTATTCTATTGGAATTGCCTTGTTTAGTTTGTTTACTTGCGGGGTACCACATGGCTTTTAGTAGAGGTAGATTGGAATGAAAGGAGTTTGTGTATTCTACCGGAATTACCTTATTTAGTTTGTTTACTTGCGGGGTACCGTGTGGCTTTTGGTACTCATCCCTTGCTTCTACAGTTATGTAGGTTCTCAGCTCGGACAATGAGTAGCGTTTTTCTTAATTATCTGAGGCTTCCCTGGAGATTTAGAGAGGTAGCTGTTGCCATCTGGTTGACTCTCTTGTTCCTATTTCTGTGGTGCTTTGTTCTATTCGAGAAGAAAGACACTTTAGACTCGTGTTTCTTTGATTTTCTGTATTGCTAGAGGCTTGTACACATGACAACCTGGTTTTGGGGATATTTAATTAAGGTGATTTATTATCTGTAAGTAAACTTTCATTTTTATTATAATTTCATATACTTAACGCAATAATCGGGTTGTAGGTTGACTTGTCTTGGTGGGATAAGACGAGTGCCATCACGCCTGAATTTTTGGATCGTGACACTTCAACTACATCTTCCGAATAGACAATCAGGTAACTATTTTATTATTAATATATGTAATATTTTCTTAAATTTTAATATTTGATGTCTAATATAAAAATATACCTATTGACATGTAGTGTCTTATTGGAACAATCATACTTTGAGAAATCTGGTTACATGAGAGAAATCAAACTTTGAGAAATATTGTTGCATGGGAATATAATATGCCTCACTAACCATGCTCACGAAATATTTTCAAATATGTTCGATAGATAGTAAAGCACAAAAATACTTATATAAAGAGTTTTCGGATTATTATATTTGGAATCCTCAGGGAAAGAAATGGATAAAAAGAAAAACAAGATTAGTAATTGGTCAAATTGCAGTTGGTAAGCAATCAAATTTAAATAATATTAATTTTACATATATTTAAATTAAATTGATTTTTTCTATAATGTTGCAGCTAAATCAAGAGAAGGTGAAAGGTATTATTTCTGATTATTATTGAATCACGTAAGAGGACCAACTTCATTTGAATGCCTACTGAATGTTAATGGGAGGATGTGTGGAACATTCAAAGAAGCTACAAAAGAAAGAGATTTATTTTAAATAGATAATAGCATTTCTGAATGCTTACGTGAAGTGGACATCTTCAATATACCATCGACTATGAAAAATTTATTTGCCACAATTTTGGTGCATTGTAATTCAAAGGATGTAAGAAAGCTCTGGGATACATATTATCATGACATGTCTGAAGATTATAAAAGAATACATATCAATTGTCCTACTACTCAACTTCAATGCACACCGAAAAGCATAAGTCATTTCTTAGAGAGAATTGGCAAGAGAATTGAAAACTATGACATACCTAGAATCAGGAAAGGTTAGATGAGGAAATTACATAAGAGTGCAGAGAAATAAGGGAAGAAAAGTCTATCACAATAACTTCAGAAGATTTTGATGCACAACCAAAGCTAATAAATCCTGAACAAGAGCAAGCATTCAAGACTATATTAGAAAGAGTCGACTCTAGCCAATAAGGATTATTCTTTGTTGATGAACCCGGAGGAATTGGAAAAACATTCTTATATCATGTGTTGCTTGCAAATATCAGACCAAGAGGCATGATAGCATTAGCAATGACAACAAGTGGTGTAACTGCAGCTCTTTTATCAGGAGGTCGTACGGCTCATTCTAGGTTTGATATACCACTTCAAATAACTGATACGACAGTCACACATATATTAAAACAGAGTGGTGGAGCCAAATTGATAAGAAAAGCAAAACTGGTTATCTGGGATGAAGCACCTATGGCCAACCACAAAACAATTGAAACTGTTGATAGGAGCTTCTGAGATAGATTAGGTGTTAATGAACCCTTTGGTGGAAAAGTAGTAGTTTTTGGAGATAATTTTCGTCAAGTACAGCCAGTAGTTCCAAAATCTACTAGAGTTGAAACAGTAAATGCAAGGTTGGTAAAATTATACTTGTGGCATCAGATAAAAAAGATTAAATTAACAACAAATATGAGAGTGAGAACAAATCCAACATTCAGTGAGTTCTTATTGTATATAGGTAACACGAAGAGCCTACAATAAAAGATGATTTGGTACTTCTACCAAAACAATTGGTTATTGAAAATAAGATTGATAGCTCTGGTAAAAATTACTTAATCAGAGAAATATTTGCTTTGCTGAATGATAATGCAAGTTATGCAAAATATGTCACCGAACGAGCTATTTTAGCTAGCAGAAATGAATACTTTAATCAACTAAATGACATGTTAATTACATAATTTCCTGGTGAAAGTAGAATATTTCTCAGTTTTGACTCTATAGAGGATAATAGCAATAACTACTATCAAGAAGATTATTTAAATATTTTAACATCAACGGCCTACCTCCACTCGGACTAAAGTTAATGTAGGTTAGAGGCTTGGAGACACACCTTGGAGTTCAAAGGATCCAAACTGAGCAGGACCAAAATAGCATACTTGGAATGCAAATTCAGTGTTACGAGAGATGAAAAAGACATTAATGTGAGGCTTGCCACTCAACCTATCCCAAAGAGAAAACTTTAAATATTTGGGGTACATCATCCAAAGTGGTGGCGATATCGACAATGATGTAACACATCGTATTAGGGCAACATGGACTAAATGGAGACTTTTCTGTGGAGTATTATGTGACAAGAAGATACAACCTAAAATGTCACGACCCAAGTCTAGGTCTTAGATGTGACAAGACGAAATGAGGAACCCGAAGGAACCCCAAACAAGCCTCTTAGCATATCAATCACACATCTTTGGTCGCGGAAGCAAAATAACAACAACAAGAGATATAAATGAGGAAAAATGGACTAAGAGAAGTCTTGATATTTTTAAAGCATAAAAGATTCAAAGCTCAAAGCATAAGTACATCAATTGTTCCAACAAGACCTCTAAACATAGATTGGTGCCGGGGCTAAGACACTTTCCTAGCTCACCCTAATAGTATCAAATATTCAACATAAAGAGACATCAAAAGAAGAGTAGCATAGTATCCCTAGACTTGAGGACTAACTAAATCTAATCTTCCAAAGCACCGAACTAGCCATATCGAGGATGATCGGGAAGTGCTCTGGTTCCTACATGGTAACATCATGTAGGCATAGCATATGCGTTAGTATGTTTGAATGTACTAAGTATGTAGGATGCAATGCAATAAGACATAAGGAAACATAGTCAAAATATATAGTCCTAGACAATAGATAAGTATAATATTAATATGGCATGCATGATCAATGCTTGTGGCAAAAATGCTTGTTGTCACGACCCAACCCTGTGGGCCGCGACTAGTGCCCGGTTGGGGCACCCAAATCCAAATACCAAACTAAAATATAACTAAGGTATTATTTTTACAGAAATTTCAGTAGAGTTTCCTCTATTTTACGAACTACCCAAATCCTGTATACAGACAAACCAGCATACCATACAGATATATATATACATGCAGGCCGACAAGGTCACCGCTGCGGTTAAACCGTCCAACATACACAAGATACATATATAGACATACAAACTGGCAAATCCCATATGCACAGGCGTCCACAGACCTCTAACTATACTGACAGAATCAGAAGACAGGACAGGGCCCCCGTCATACCCTCAAATGTACATAAATATAAAATAGGGAAATAAGTGTATATATACCAAGTATTTGCTTCGAAGCAAAAGGAGCACTTCAAACAGTGGTCAAAGGTCCTAAGTGGGCGGCTCGCTACTCTGTACGTCTATACCTGCGGGCATGAAATGTAGCCCCCAAAGCAAAGGGAATTCAGTATGAAATACGTACCGAATATGTAAAGCAAAAAGTACAAAATATAAATAAGCGTAATAATCCAAACAGAGGTATATGAGTCAAACTTATAGGAAAACATCAAAATAATTCTTTAGTTAAAACATCAAACTAATGCACAGCGAACAGAAACGATGGCGACCTCCAAACTCGCGCCATACTACCGCATCGCATCAGAAAGTTCAAATCTCTAAAATCTTCGACACAATTCACAAGCGTAGGATAGGTGAGCCGAGGTGAACTATGGCCCAGCACTCACGTATGATAATACAGAAATGATATGATGGCGATAAGTGAGCTGGGGCGAACTGTGGCCCAGCACTTATGTGAGCTAGGGCGAATTGTGGCTCAGCACTCACATGTCATAATGCCAACATATCAAAAGCCCAGCTCCTTATTACTCTAAATGAAGCAAAGCCTGCCCATGGGCAAATCGACTCGCCGTATCCAGCCTATTTTGGAATATATATATATATATATATATATAGTATAATATACACGACAATAACCGGCCCGAGAACTGGTGAACAAGACCATAATAGGCACGAATAGAGTCGTGAGAATGATGCACAAAAAAATCATTATTAAAAATCTCAAAAGAATAGTAAAATATTCAGGTTTGAACTTAACATATTATTTGTTCTAAATTCTTTTAGAATAATCAAAATTTCAAGAAAGAGGTGTCGTAGGTCACACAGCTGATGAAAACCCGAACTAGCTCGAATTAGAAGGAACATGCTTTTAGAATTATCAAAATTTCAAGAAAGAGGTGTCGTGGGTCATATGGACGATGGAAACCCGAACTACCTCAAATTAGAAAGAACATGTTTTACCTATATCATGCAATTTACTAGGAAGCGCTTTAAAATAATTTTCAAGGTACTTTGGATTTTCTTTTAAAAGCTATAAGCGTTTATGTTTTCGGGACCATTAGAACCTTTAGTTTTCCAAACTAATTAATTTTTTTTCAAACTCAAACCATTCATGGATTTTAAAGATGCAAAAGCTAAGTATATAGCTCATTATTCATAGGAATGACCAAGAGCGAACATAAAGCATATTTAGGCTAAAGTTCCAAAGAAATGGGATTTTTCAAGTCTTATCACATTTTCCATTTTTAACTCAGTCATGCCAAGGGACAGAAAGTTTTACATACCTCAAACGCTCTCCAATATAATCCAAACACAAGCCAAATCCAATTTAAAAGGGACAGAAAGCTTTACATACCACAAATGCTCTCCAATATAATCCAAATGCAAGCTAAATCAAATTTAAACTTCGGGATGCCCAAGAACTGGTTTTAGTTTTATAAGTCCATAAGCATTGGTGAGTCTCTCACTGTGTAGTGTACTGTCTGTCTCTTCTCACTATCAAGTTCATGAACCGTCGACATATGTATCTATAAGCATTGGTGAGTCTCTCACTGTGTAGTGTACTGTCTGTCTCTTCTCACTATCAAGTTCATGAACCGTTGACATATGTATCTTTTCTATCTGTCTCTCCCTGTATGCAGTTTACTATCTTTTCTGTATGTAGTTTACTGTCTTTTCTGTCTGTCTCTCCGTTAATGTGTGCAGTTTACTATTTTTGCCTCTCCCTGTATCTTTTCTAATACCATTATCAGTCATCAAATTCCTAATCATTCCAGCTTCATCCTATCGGTTAGTAGTTGCATATATTCTTGACAGAAGAACATAAACACCGCTAGAATCACTACTTTCAGACTCAATTACTTTCCTAGCCACTTTTTCACTGAACTCTACGCCAGCATTTTTCTTGCAGCAACCATCAAGAAGACACCTCCAAATTGTTGCATCAAGTTTCATTGGCATGTCTAACACAATATCAAGAGCTTTGCCAATCTGCCCCGCATGCCAGAAGGTCAACTAAACAACCATAGTCCTCTAAAATAGGCCTAATCATATACTCTGAAACCATTTTGTCAAAATATCTATGGCCCTCATCAATCAAGCCCCTATGATTACAAGCACTCAAAATACCAACAAATGTGATCAAGTTAGGCATTACTCTTGCAGTAACTAGTTGGGTAAAACAATAAAACACTGCCTCAACCTCATCGTGCATTGCAAATCCTAATACCATTACATTCCAATAATTCAAATCACGCCTACTCATCCTCTCGAAAACCTGAACAGTTATATCCAACAGACCACATGTGCAATACATGTTCAATAAACAATTGTTCACCAGCAACTCAGAATTCAAGTAACTCTCATATTTTCTCAAAATATAAGCATGACCCTACATACCCAAAGATAATGCACCCAAACCAGGATAAGCATCAAGAACACTCTGCATTGTATACCCATCAGGCTCAAACACCTTCTGCATCTCTGAAAACATTCTCAAAGCATTTTCAACCCAATCAAACCAGAGCATCAATCATAACATTGTACGAAACCAAACTTCTCTCAGGCATTTTATCAAACACCTACAAGACAAATAAAAAAATATAAACTAAATTATTATTTACATACACATCTGAATCAAACCCAAGTTTCAAAGCAACTCCATATGCTTGTTTCCCTTCAGAAGGAGCAAAAAGATAAGCACAACCATTAAGCACAAATGGGAAAGTAAACTTATCAGGCTCAACACTCTCAACCATTCTTTGAAAAAGCAAAAAGGCTTCACCTTTACAATCATTACTATGTGCACAAACTCTAATAAAAGTATTCTGGATGAAAGAATTGGGTTTTACAAGCTACCAAAGACTTTAAAATTATAATCAAGATCATTCATAGAAGCAAAATGGAGAATTCTACTGAAGAGAAATGTGGTATCTGGATGGTCTAATAGGGTTGTTCGAATTGTATAGGTGTGTACTTGTTCGAGCTGAGAAATGGAAGTGCATTGTGTCAAGATTTAGAGGATATAGTGTCGATGCTCACTAGTGTTGGTGTTGATGGCAAGAGTTGTTGGCCTTGGTAGTGCAGTTGCTAGGATCATCTTATGTATATAAATACAAGATTTGGTCAAAGTAAATGGTCCACACCACCCACTTGGTCCAATTAGAATTCAACACAAATTTTTGGTGGCACCATTAATTCTTCAAGACTCCAACTTTCATAAATTCCACTTTCGGTCCTAAACTTTTCCTAATCGATCCAATAAAGGACATACGGGTTCTAATATCCTCCTCCCCCTTAGAACATTCATCCTCAAATGTTAAACCAGCCTTACAAGACATATAAACAATTTTTAGAGAGAGTTTCCTTCCAACTATCATAACAATACAATTAACGCTCCCCCTCAAGCTTATGGCTAAAACACATTCTTCATTCCAAGCTTATTGAGTAGTGAGTTATGTTGCACTCTTTGATATATCTAACCTCTCTTACAGCTGCTTCCATATATGAATTCTTAGGGCAATGCATAAAATGAATTATTACTTGAACAGGAAAGGCTAGATCAGGTCTTGTCATAGTGGGATACAAGAGCCTGCCTGCTAGTCTTTGATAGCTTGTGGGATCTGATAGAAGAGTATTATTTCCCTCTCTTGAGCTAGCAATACACTTGTCATATTGGATTGATTTGACCTTTTGATTCAACTCAAGTGGTGTGCTAGCAAGCTTTGCTTCCCCAGACCAGATTCTGAGATCAATTATGGTGCGTATTTCTTTTGTGAAATTAAAATTCCTTTGCTAGTCCTTGAGAATTTAATGCCCAGAGTCTTTCATTTTGAACTTCATC
>DF370467.1:521-12731 GCA_000787875.1 Solanum virginianum
CGATTCGAGGGAGAATATATACATCCTTTTGCAGAAGCACATCCGCATTTCTATCTCCCCCGAGGTATAGTAGTATCCTATTTTATGCCAAAGTCATAGTGGTCAATCATAGGTATAAACAATAATAATTCTTAGAATATAGTCAGCACACAGAAGTTTAGCAAGTGTGTAATAAAGACCAATAAGAAATATAAGATATACGTCATAATTAGATGGTCACAACTACTCAGGATAACATAGACGTCACAATTGTTTACAACTATCTAATAATCAGGGTTATAGAGCAACATAGAAGTAATAATTATATCACATATAGTCAACAACAGTCTCACAAGTTATCACATCTCGGTAATTTCATACAACAACAACATATAGACAAAAGCCAATCTCAGTGGACATACCTGCCCCATGACTTCACGTGACACTCGGTCATGATGGCCTCTGCTAGATCCCACCCACAGGTAAGTCAATTACCTCACATCAGGGATGTATCCTAGCTCTCTAGTCATAACCAAAACCAATATAACAATATAAGTCACAGAAATCTACCCAGAACTTGGAGGTCAACTATACAGAGCTACAATGGACCCAAGGATGTACCTTATACATAAATCAATAATTATAATAATATACTAACAAGGAGTGCTCCTACAAACACATAATCCTACCGTACGAGGCTAATGTCTAAAAGCAAAGACGACTATCAAAAGGAAGGAGAATGTGATGAAGCCAAAGTTCAAAGTTGTTGGTGCTCACCTAAAAGAAGTCTCCTGCCCACTCCTATCCTCAACTCAGCAATTACGGCTCGTACCTGGACCTGCACTATGGGAAGATATAGAAATATAGGGGGTCAGTACTAGAAAGAGGCACCCAGTAGCCATAATCGATCGACCGAGTAAAATAATATACATATGAAAATCTTAAAATGGAGAAGTACAACAAATCTAACAACCCAAAACTCAGATCAAGGATAAGTATATTTGGAAAATTCTCTAACCCATAGATGAACTAACCCAAGTGATGAAGAATGATAAGTGAACCAATCCAAGTATTGAACAATGATAAATGAACTAACCCAAGTGACGAATATGGTAACCTGTGCCAACCTAAGTGATGAACAACAATATCGACTAACGAAAATGGCATAGACCTATACCATAACTGCCCCCAACTAAGACATAATGTTGTACACAAGTGCAAGGCCCTAATATCTATGCATGTATGCCAACTGAGCCCCCATAAGCCTAGAAGGTACACCTTCCCATAATCTGATCAACTGAATCACAACATAACCCAACTCCCCATATCACATGATCACAAGTCAGTTATACATGGGAGTAAGGCCCTAGTGTCTAATCCTAAATGCCTTCATAAGCCTAGAGGGTATGCCCATTCACAATTAGGGTATGTTTAGGTGTAGGGATACAAAGATCCATAACTGATAGTAAACTTTCAACCGCCCAATTGAATTTGAACCAGTAACCCAATCTGATAGTAGGAGAGAACACAGAACCCGAATCGGAACTAGGAATGTGACTAACTAAGTACCCTGGTCTAGACTACCCCTCAGACTATACCTGGCTGGACCTCAAGCAACCCTCTGGACTGGACATTCAGCGGGCAAGACCTTGGACTAGACATCATGGCGTGGTAAACTTGAACGACACCCTTGATTGGACATCAGGGCATAATAAACTTAAATGATACCCTGGATCGGACATCAAGGCATGATAAGCTTAAACGATACCCTGGAATGGACATCAGGATATGATAAACTCAGATGATACTCTGGATTGGACATCAAGGCGAGATAAACTCAGACGATACCCTGTATTGGACATCAAAGTGTGATGATTGACAGTGCGTACAACACATAGTCAAGAGTAGAAAACATAATTAGTTCCCTAATTGTAACATGTTTCCCAGTATTCGATAACCCAACATGCACATAAGCAACTAAATAGATATACGTGTCAACAAAAGTAGTATATGATCGTTTCTAGTTGTCAACAAGTTAACCCTTGCTGAAGACATAACAAGTATCTAGAATAATTGAAAACAGGCTAGCTAGTGACGATAACAAGACCTCTAGGTATAATAATAGGCACTCTAGCTGATAATTGCAACAACATCCCAACAAATAATATCACTTCAAGTAAGACACACATCCCATCATTCGAATCACAATTCAGTTACCACAGAGTTAGGAATAAGACATACCAACCACATCCCAACAACGGGATCATTGTCACTAGGTCACACAACATAGATAAGAGTATAACAAATAACAAGCCTCCCAATATCACATAACCTCATACCAGACAACACGCAGGGGTAAACAGGTAACCAAACAGACCCATTATATGCCAACAACACTGATATAAAGGTAACTCATCTAGGCAACTATGTATCGGCTCACTGATAATGTGAAAATCTCTAGAACAGATGGTAATTCTAAGGACTAACTCCTATAGATCGCATTATACCTATGGATGGCCCAGTAAATTCGAGGGAGAATATATACATCCTTTTGCAGAAGCACATCCGCATTTCTATCTCCCCCGAGGTATAGTAGTATCCTATTTTATGCCAAAGTCATAGTGGTCAATCATAGGTATAAACAATAATAATTCTTAGAATATAGTCAGCACACAGAAGTTTAGCAAGTGTGTAATAAAGACCAATAAGAAATATAAGATATACGTCATAATTAGATGGTCACAACTACTCAGGATAACATAGACGTCACAATTGTTTACAACTATCTAATAATCAGGGTTATAGAGCAACATAGAAGTAATAATTATATCACATATAGTCAACAACAGTCTCACAAGTTATCACATCTCGGTAATTTCATACAACAACAACATATAGACAAAAGCCAATCTCAGTGGACATACCTGCCCCATGACTTCAACCCATATACAGCCTTCACTAGGCACTTACATAGTTTAACTGTGCCAGAATTCAACTAATATAGCAACTACAGATAACACAACCCTTAATACAACAACGGTCATCCCATGTCATCATGTACAACACATATAGATCAAAACTAGCTATATATTCAACACATATTGCATAGCTCAGCCTATAAACAACACTTTACTACACATCCTGACTAAATTATGCATATATTCAAACTCAGTCTAAGGCTTAGAAAAAGCGTAGCATACCTGATAGATAATTCTTTGCATCCTGAATCAATCTACTTGAGCGTTTTCCTTCCTTTTCATCTCCAACATTGTTCAACCATCAAAACATAAGTCACAAAATTATTACGGTTGATTTGGCTGTAAAATCTCAAGAAACGGCTGAAAGTATATCAATTATGACAAGAGAAAAACTGAGGCCCATGCTCAAAATGCAAAACCAATTCCCACAAAATGAACCCTATATCACCCCAATTCCATAGCAAAAAAGTGAGCCCAAAACAGATCCCATAAGACAGAGAAAAGACTCAAAAACAAAGTTGAATTTCTTATTGGAAAACATGTTTTACATAAGGTCTCGATCAAATTTCACAAAAATAAAGCCAAATTAACATAATCTAAGTATACCAAAACATGCCTCTAGAAAACTAGAATAATTTAGACACAAATTTTACTTAATTTCTTCGAAAAATGATCTGGATATCGTAATGTAAAGTTTTGACTCATTTTTGATATGTAATCAGCAAAAAAATAGAGATTTTACCTCAAAATACATGTCGAATCCCAAATTTGACTTCCCAATGGCATTCCTTGCAAGAGTGCAAGTCATGTAGACCTTTGAATCATCCAAATCGAATACGAAATACTCTTGAAATTACCATGTAAAGTTGGAGAAAACATGTATATACATAGATATAATCTCCTGGAAACATATATAATAATATATACATATATATAGCCAGCTACTCCCTTTTGCCACCTCTCTACCATCTGGCAGCACCAGGTCGTGCATGTGGCAGCCCAAGACATGCCACATCACTCCCTCTATTCTTTAACCTTTTAATCCCATTTTTTTGTCATTTCGGGCTCATCTAGGCTCTAATTTTTACAAATGAATTATGTAATTCTATGGATATCGATGTTCCAAATTCAATAGACCAGTCAAAATTCTTGAAGCTTCCCATAATAATGTAAGGGTTCCACTTCTTTATACACAACTTTTAACGAAAAGCCCTCGAGGGAGGGGGGTCAAATCGCATTCGACATCCTCAGTATCAAATGAGGGATCGTCCTACACCAAAATCAAAGTTCTTGAGCTAACAACATTATCAAAATTCTCATTTGGGGCATGAATCCTGAGGGTGTTGACTAGATCAACTATTAATCAATTTCGGCGGCCAAATTTACCATCCCTGATATAATTGCACCAAACATGATCCTAGCCTAATTCAATTGTCCTAGAGCTAATGAAATCATCAAAATTTCACTCTGAGGCCATTTACTAGAACTTTATCCGAAAACACATTTTATAGATATAACTTCTCGATTAATTCAAAAGTCCATATAACTCCCACATAACCCAACCAATAGTCATTCCAATAGTTCTAACACATTATCAATGGCCCAAGGTCATTATATATAGGCTCAAATTAATGAAATAATGCAAACCCATATAGATGACCTAGAGGGTCATTACAAATCATCCATCCAATATAACTCGTTTAAACAACTTAAGGACTAAAACCCATGCCTCTACCTATCCATCGTCAAGGTCTGCTACAATAATCACTGGTAGAGTGTTGTTATGACCAAGAAAAACATACCACAAATGGGATAGAAGAGCCTTCAGACTAACATCGAGGGCTTCAATAGATGGTCTTGTAGGTGGAGTCTTATGATTCTTTAAATCCAACTCAAGCTTGAGTAGATATCGGTAGTAACCTTGAGCTCAAAGTGCATTAACCATGTCATCATAATTTGCAATTCCATCACTTTTAAAATTCATCAACACTTCTACAAGTGTTTCCACATCGAGCTTTTCCTCGATAGGAAATGCTAGTTGCACTTCATTAATACTCTCTATCACAGAGACAACTCTTCAATCATCAAGTTGCTTCATAGACTGAAAAATATTGAAGATGACCTCTTTATCATTCAATCTAAACTTGTGTTGATCCAACTCCATATCTACTAAAGCTCACCCATTGGTAAGGAATGGTCTCCCCATGATTGGAACATTAAAGTCTACCTCACAATCAAGAATCACAAAGTTTGCAAGGAAGATGAAATATTCAACATAAATAATAACATCATAAAGTATTCCTATATGCTTCTTGATCATTTGGTCTGCCATCAATAATTGCTTTATAGTAGGAGTGGGGGCTTCCAAGTCCAACTTCTTGTACACTGGAGGAAGCATTCACTTTTTGTTAGCTCCCACATCTCATAATGCCTTTGCAAAGTTAAATACTCTGATGGTGCAAGGAATTGTTAATGCCCCAAGGTCTTTCTTCTTTTGCACAAGTAATCTAGTGGTAATGGCTCCATCATCGTGATTGTCATGGACAAGCTCTTGATTCACCATCCTTTCTTCGTAATTAGATCCTTAATGAACTTAGCATACCTGGGAATTTGCTTTAATGCATAAATAAGAGAGATTTAATAACAAGAGTTTTAGCATAAAGATGAAGTTTTGAAACTTGCCCTCCTCATTCAGTTGCTTTAGTCTCTGAGGGAAAGGAGTCTGTTTTTTCGATTACTTTGATACATATTTTCCAATAACAAGAGTAACATCTATTCGAGTGTTAATAGCACTAGCGGCTGTATATGATCTTGAAATTCATCAAATGGATATGAAGACAATCTTCTTAAATAGAGAACTAAAGGAAGAAATTTACATTAAAAAAGCCTGAGGAATTTGTTGTTCCTGATAAAGAAAAAAGAGTGTGCAAACTTGTTAAGTCAATTTATAAACTCAAACAAGCATCAAGTAATGGCATGCTAAATTTGACCAAATAGATTTAAAATCCATCAATATGATAAATGTGTCCACATCAAAAATAGTCCAAATCAAAAAGTCATTGTTTGTTTATATGTTGATGACATATTGATAATGAGTAAGAATATTGACAATATAAATACTACCAAACACATGTTGTCTAACAAATTTGATATGAAGGATTTAGGAGTTGCTGATTTGATCTTAGGAATAAAAATTTATAAAACTCCACAAGGTTTAGCATTATGGAAATCTCATTACATTGAAAAGAGTACTTGATAAGTTCAAGTATTTGGATTTCAACATTGCCAAGACTCTAATTGATTTAAGTTGTAAATTTCATAAGAATGAAGGAAAAAGTGATTGACAATTGGATTATGTAAGAGTGTCGGGAAGTTTGATATATATATTATGACTTGTATGCAATCAAACTTAGCATGTGCTATTAGTAAATTAAGCCGATTTACAAGTAATCCCCACAAAACTCACTGGATGACAATGAAACACATTTTGGGATATTTAAAACATTCACAAAACTATGCTTTGCATTATAACAAATATCCTGCTGTGATTGAGGAATATAGTGATACAAAATGGATCACCGGGTCAAATAAAGTAAAATCCCCAAGTGAATGTATTTACTCTTAGTGGAGGAGTAGTCTTTGAGAAATCATCCAAGTATACATGCATTGCTCACTCTATAATGAAATCTGAATTTATTGCTTGAGCTAAGGTCAGTGAAGAAACTGAATGACTCCAAAATTTTTTTGAAGGCATTCTATTTTGGCCCAAGCCTATAGGACCTATGTTCATACATTGTGATAGGCAAGCAACAATAGGTAGGATAGAGAACATTATGTACAATTAAAAGTCTCGTCACATACAACAAAGACATAATACCGTGAAACAACTACTCTTTAGTGGAATTATCACTATTGCCTATGCAAAGTCTAAAGATAATGTGCTGGATCTACTTATAAAAGGCCTAGCTAGAGAAGCAGTTGAAAGATAATCTAAGGGAATGTGTTTAAGGCTTAGGACAAGTCATAATAGCAGTAACTCTACCTAGTAGACTGAAGATTCCAAGAGCTAAGTTCAAGGAGATCAAATAAAGTTGTGAATGATGGTTCAACATTTTCAAACAACCCAATCTATTCTCATGATGAAGACAATATTCACAAGGATAAAACATTAAGACTTATTAACGAGCTAATAAAGCTTAAAATTTTTTTAGTGGTTTCTAGGTTTGGTATGTTTGACCAAATAGTGTATCTACGCGATAACATGGTTAGGGATCACCTATGTGAGCGTGAAGTGTAAGCCGCTTCAAAGAGGATGATAGTAAAGACTCATTCTTTATACACTCATGAAACCAGGAGATGTTCATGGCTGAAATGAACACAACCATAAGAACTATAGACGGTAAAAGGTTGATTGCGTGAAATATGGTTCTCTAGATATATACGAAAGCTTGACGAGTCAAAGACATCAAATCTACTGATTGACCAAGTGATCCAACATATATTCACTATAGAAAGTTCAAAGGAAAACCTACATATCTAGATGCAATTAATCCTTGCTTGTAAAGTGCACACTTGTTCAATTTTTTCTTAGAGCCACTTCTCATTCATGTGGGGGATTTGCTGAATCTGAAAGGTGTGAATGGAAAATGAAGAGTTATAACATTTTTGAAAATTTTTGACTTTCCCAACTGGTTATGACCTTTTTGATAATGCAAAGTAAGCACCTTTTATTCTCTATATATAGAGATTTTCCCTCTCATTTCTACAAGATTTTTTCTGACTTCTTTTTGTTCTATACAAATAATTCTAGTGGGCTTTACTGCTATTGAGTGGTTTGCTAAGACCATGGTTTTAGGTACTAATACAACAATGAGTAAAAATATTCTATCCTGAGAGGATATATTTTGTTAATTTCAAGTACATGAGGGAAATAAATTCTTAAGGAAAAAACACTGTGTATCCCGTGGTCTCGATTTTCTTCTTGTCAATTTTATTTCTGTTTTTCTTTACTGATTTTATTTTCATTACTAGTTTTAATTTATGGTTTTGAAAACTTGTTAGAATCGTTGTATTTATTATTTTCACAAAGATTTGTTCTACAAAAGTTTTTTTCCATAAAGATTTTGTACTACAAAAATTTTTGTTCAACAAATGTTTTTGTTCAAGATATTCTAATTAATAGATATTGAACAACTTGATTGTGTAAAAGAATATCTACATAGTCTATGGATATTAGTTAATGTTTGCCATATTAAGAGAGGGACTACTTGCTAGCTAGTCTGAGTACTCTTTTTGTATCTTGAGAAGACTAGAGAACCACAAGACATTTAAATTTTAGTTTGATTGCCAGAGTGTAGAAAACCTATAATAGTATTTGTGGATTACTTGGAATAATATATTCTTGAAGTCCTCGTGCATTTGGTAGGACCAACTTAAATAGAGGGACCGCATGCTAGTTAAATTATGTATATACCGCAATATGCAGACATGTCGAGGTTGTTGGAGGTTGAGGGTGATTGTGACAGGATATGTTAAATAAGACAAAATTCAATTAATGTATATTAACTTAATTAATGAATGGTTTTCAAGGTTTTAGCCAAATTGCTAGTTACACATCGTACTAAAAAGACTTTTATTCATCTATAATAAGATTTATCAATTCGGAGCTTACTTAATTTCATATTTAAATTATATATGTTATCAACTAAGATTTTTTTACGTACAATAATGCACAACATAATAGAAAGAGTTTTCAAATCTTGTTTCCTTGACTTAAGTCTGTCCACTGTTTATCTCAGCTAAGCATTGGTGGAAGAAATTTCTTCTAATAACCCTTATTTTTAATGAAGAGTTAATTGATAATTTTAACCACTAATAATTTTTATTAAAAGAAGTAAAAAGGAGAGGTTAAGTCTTTTTTTTTGGGGGGTGGGGGTGGGGGTGGGGGTTGGGACTAAGTTTTTGCCCCTTTGAAGCAACCTATTTATATCTATATGCCCTCTTACATTTATGCCCCCAATTATTAAAATTCGCACGCTGATATTAGTGTCAACCTTGTATGATATATCAATAGGCTACACATATACCGATATGGTATCACAAAGAATTAAGCTCAACTTTATATGATACCACTATGGTATTAACATACCGACTGAGTATCACAAATAATATATTTTCTACTAATTTAGAATTTAATAAATAAGTTTTTGATTTTAATAATTTCTCTTAATTATTTTATTTATTAAAAAAGAACTCAAAATTGTATGATACCGATAGGGTATCAATATATCGACAAAGTATCACAAGAATATATTTTCTACTAATTTAGAGTTTAATAAATAATTTTTGTGACTTTAATAATTGTATCTTAATCATTCTATTTCTTAAAGAACAAAAAAGCTCAAAACTATATGATACCGATAGAATATCCATATACCGATTGAATATCATAAATAATTAAGCTCCAGTAATATACGATACCAATATGGCATCAATATACCGATGGGGTATCACAACAAATATATTTTCTGCTAATTTAGAGTTTAATTATTTCTTAAAAAAATGTCTTATATGATACCAATAGGATATCACTATACTGCTAGAGTATAACAAAGGATTGAGCTTTTTCGATATGATATCGATATTGTATATAAATACCGTCGTAGTATCACAGAGGATTATTTCATAGTACTCATGCTGATATCATGTCAATGTAGTGCTGACATCAACATCGAAATAAAAAGGAAAAATTAGGATAAAAAGGTAAATAGTTTGGGTCATGGGTTCATTAACAGTAAATAGTTTTGATTGGTCCATTAAAGATAAATAATTTTATATTAGGTCTATTTTACGTAGTTTTCCCTTTTTTCCCCTGCTCTGTTGCGCCTCAAAAGAACAGAATACTAGGGCACATTCTCGTTCCCTTCTTTTTGAAAAAAAACAACACAACCTATTAAGGCTATTTGAGAAAATATCATAGAAAAATTAACTTGATTATTGTACCTCTGTTCTGAGTAATAAACATCAGGTAATTGACAACAAGTTCTATTATTTATTAGCAAACTTGTATTTCACAAAAAATTGCAGTAGGTGATTTTCTTTTATCTCTACTTTTTTAATGTTGGTAGTGAAATCTTATTTACAATCTAAGGGTGGAAAGTTTCTAGATTCAATTTGCTGCACCAAAAAGAAGAGGGAAAGAAATTATGAAGTTGCAAGTATAGAAACCACTCTATATAGTAGTTTGTTTTGTGCTATGATAAAAAGGCTCTCTAAGGAAAACTTTTACCTTGTATTGATGTCCTTTTTAAAGATTAGATAATCAAGGGTAAAGAATTTAATTGTAAGAAAACCTGCATACAACAAAAGTGCAAATCTAGTACTTAAGGCTACTGTTACAGGGATTTCTTCTCAAGTTGTTGAAGGTGCGGCTGCATTTTACATTGTATGGATATATAAATTTGAGTAATTGAACTGAGCTATAGGTTTTAATTTCTATTTCAGAGAAAGTTTTATGCCTATCAAATGGGTTTTGACTACTTTAAACCTATTTTGATGTAGTTTGAAGTAAGTTAAACTGTATGGAAGCATAATTTTGATTTACTATAACATGCGCTTGGATTGAGATTTTGAGGTAAGTGAGATTTTAAACTTTAGTGCTTGCTTTTCAAAATTTCTTTGAAATATATATGTCTTTTCCTGGTGCATGTGTTGGGACAAGTGTGTGCTTAGCAGAATTATTATCCTTCAATCATCCCTACACATGTTATATATTTTTAGAAGAATATCGAATATTTTTATAAGTTATATGTGGTGTGATGTTCGATATCTTTCTTTATTATTGTGATATGGTTACTAGGGGCATACATAGTTGTTGTAATATATTAGGGGCAATATCCATGTTGTTGTAATATGTTAGGGGCTTTATACATGCTACCGTAGCATAGTTTTAGAGCATTATACATGTTGTCATGGACTTGTCAGGGTGATGGGTTGATCTCCTTCACTATTGTTATGACAAGCTTTGAGTGTGGATTGAATTGAGACATGTAGTGAACCTTATTGAATATTTGTTTCAACTTATTGAGCCTTATATTATGAAATATTATTGTGCATATTATTTATGGATATTTGTTGTATAGATGTATTTTATAACTCTTGTTCCAGAAATTAAAGTAGCGATTCGAGGATCTTTCTGGATTATATTTATATATAGCTCACTCTTTACTTGCATGACAATGCAGATACTGTTTCAGAGGGTGAGACTTATGGTTAACAAGTTCGTTCCCGTGGACTCTGTTGCTAAGATGAGACTTCACATTATTCTTGGAGACAATTATTTCTGCTCTATCTATTGTAGATTATGTTTTTTCTTGTTGGGTTTGTATGTCTGACAGTTAAACTCATGTCACTCTATTAGATACTCCATGATCTTATTGTGGGATTTGGGCTAGAGATATTTTGTTAAATGACATTTTTCTTGTCACGACCCAAGCCTAGGGTCTAGACGTGACATGGCGCATGGGGAACCCAAAGGAACCCTAAGCAAGCCTCTTAATGTATCATTACACATCCTTGGTCACGGAAGCAATAAAATACAACAAGAAGTAACAAAAGGGACAAACGGGGCTAAGGGACAACTTCATAACATCAACACAAAAAGTCGAGAGAGTCAAATCTCATACCATAGATACATAACATATCCAACAATACCTCTACTACATAGATAAAAGCAGGGGCCAAGACAATCAACCCGGTTCACCTTCATAGTCAATACATAAGTAAAAGAATAATTGTCTTAGAACATAGCATGAAATCATAAAGATCATCCCCAGAATAGAGGACTCACCAACAAGCTTGAGAGACAATCATACTAACAACGTGGAGGAGGATGCTTAATTGGGACTCTGATTCCTACATGATGACATCATGTAGGCATAAGATATGCGTTAGTACATTTGAATGTACTAAGTATGTAGGATGCAATGTAATAAGCGATAGGTATCATAGCCAAAATGCATAGAGATAAGCAATAGATAAATAGTAACAATATGACATGTATGATCAATGCTTAAGTAAAACATGCTTATATAGAACATAATATATGTGTAAGAAGAGACCACTAAACTATTGGTGGATCGTCGCACCCTACCACCCTTGGTGATTGAGGTACAAACCCCATCAATAGGTCAATTGATAGTCACACCTTACCACCCGTGGTGCCGGAGTACAAACCCCCTGATAGGTTATCAAG
>DF370466.1:0-12732 GCA_000787875.1 Solanum virginianum
ATAACACTACCCAAGACATTAGAACTCATTAATTTAGCTCAAAAGAAAAGAATTTGCAACTTACCTTCAAACCCTTTTCACAACTTCAACTCTTCAAATACGAATTTCTACGCGTTCCCTCGCCAAACCAAAGCTTCTACGATACTTGAGGGATCCAATATATCAAGCTTTAAGCCTTAGAATTGAAGGAAGAAGAAAAACACAAAATTTCTTGGCTGGTCACTGTAGCAACCAATGAGCCGATTCACTGTTGCAGGCAGTGTTCTCCAAAATATTTTTTTTTCTATGTGTGAAGTGTTCTCCCTCCTTTCCCACTCATATGTATAAGTATATATACATATATATATATATATATATATATATATATAAATATAACTTGTGACCTTCTTGTGACTTAAATGAATGTATAAATAAAATGTCATGTGGCCTCTTTGTAACTTATATGAATGCAAGTGACAATAATAACAGTAAATATCCATGAGCTCATAAACACATACTTACAAAAATTCCAACGTAAATTCTCAAATTCCTCAAAAGTGCACTTAATGTCAAGCATCCTAAAAAGGACACTAGTGACCTCCATGGCACAATTATACGGGTTCTAACACAATATTTAGCTCCATGATGCACACTTTCCAAAAAAAAATATTATGTATATGAATCAATTTTTATTACAAAAATCCTATGTGGTGTGTAATTTTATTTTGATAATTTACCTTTTTGCTCCTTGTTAAGCACCTCATCAGTAGATATGAATGTTGTGATGTTCTTGTTGAGGCTTGAAATATCAATTTTACGTGAATTTTTTTTGAATTTATGTTGTTTTCATATTCCTTGGTGTCAACCTGCCTCACTATTTGGAAAAAGCAAAGGATATTGGAGTGGGTCATATCAACTATAATAGTGTTTTACTCTATGTCTATTGCCTGAATGCTCATGAACAATAATCTCTTGATCAAACAATATATTGGGATTGTTTCCATCTGTCAAAGTAGCAGCAACTTGATCTATTAATGGTTTTTTATAGACACATTGATCTAGTTTAGCATTGGAAGCAATTCGAATTTGAAAATCTTTAAAGCTTGAATGATCCTTTAGTGCCGAAAGAATTGCACATAAGGATTGACATTCATTATCTGTTTATAATTGCCACAACTTCCTCTGATAAATTTGCTTCTTTGATTTTCGAAATTCTATTGCATAGTTCATTATCCATATAAAAAAGTACAACTGAAATAACATGGATTGGGAGCAATGATGGTAGATCATGATAAATTTGACCTTGTGCTTTGAAGGTATAAACTCATTCTCGTGAAGAGGCTAATTGTTTGTCAAATGTAACACCAAATGATGTAAATCCAAATATACTATTACATGCTCTAATATGCATGCAGAAATCTTTACCTATGTCCGATTCATCTACAAATAACTCATATAATTGAGTTGGAACTTTGGTATTTGTCAGTTTAATTGACCTGTCATCGCAACAAAATGTTGGAGTTTCATTTTGAAACATCATATAATGACAATGTATGAATTAACATTTTTTAACTTTTGAATACATGATATTTAATGGTATGTAGTCAACTTTACCTAAATTTATGTAGTCAAATGTTATAAATCTTAATAAATAATAAATATAGTGCAACTATAACATAAGTAAATATAATTGATAAATAAGTATCGCATCACCTTCAATTTCACATTGCTTTGATAGACCCTTCAAGAACCAGTCTATTCTATATTGTTTTATTGGTCTTGTTATCTCAATATCAACATCCTCTATGGGTTGAATGATTGAAAATTGAAGATACACAAATCAAGTTATCAGACATCTCAATTATGGATTGAGAAGTTTGTTAAGATCAAATATTTCTTTTTGTACTTGAAATAAATTATCTGAATTTTCCACTTCGTAAGCATTTGCAGAAATATATTTATTAAGTTTTCGAATGGCTTGAGTAATTTTAAGTTGATCTATATATAGAAGAATAATAAAATAATATATTAAAGTGATAATTATAGGCTAAAATATAATATGATAATTATTTTTTATAGGTATGTTTTAATATCATGTGTTAAATAAGTGTTTAATAAATTAAATCCTGCAATATAAAATAAATCATTAATAACTCCTTGTAATTAAATAAAAATAAGTATTATAGAATTCATTTAAATTAAAAAGCACACATAAATCACGATTAATAACTAATATTTAGTGTTCTGCCAATCGAACTTACTTATTGTTTAAAAGAATAAAAATGTAAACAATCTATAACTATCTATAATCTAAAAATATTTGAACTTCTATTTATTAGATGACAAAACACCATTAATCCTTTTCGAGTTTGATTTTTTTATGAATCAATGGTTCATTAGTTTCATCTTCAATTTGTTTGGTCTTTCTCATTGTTGTTGTTGAATTCATTTCTTCATCTTCTATGACAATTGCATTAGCCTTTTTAAGTTCTTGTACTTTGTCTGCAATGAAGCATCTTCCAGCTCGATCACCTCCATTTTTTGCATAAAGTTTGATAAGAAATGTGAATTTATTTTGCTCAATTAGCATCAATTTATGATAAAATGTGGATTCTTCTTTCTGCAGGAAAAAGAAATTGTATTACTTAGAAAAAGTTAATCTATTGAGAACCTCTTTAATCCACCATAAATTAATAAGGACAAATTATCTATGGAAAACCTCTAAGTTTAGAAGAAATCTAAAAGATTAGCAAAAAGTAAATCATTACCTCATTTATTTATATATGAAATTGCTGAAAATGATTTTAGAATATTTTATGTGTATTATCTTTCTTCATAGTCAATGTTTTCGGTGCGATAACGAGTACATCGAGCAATATTATATTTAAATTCAACTTTCTTGTAGCATTTGGTGCATGATGCATACCATGGATCATCTTTATTTGTTATATTTTTAATTGTTGCATTAAACTTGTAATATGTAACCTACAAATATATATACTCCCTTCGTCCCATATGTAACACCCTTTGATTTGGCACGATGTTTAAAAAAAGGAAGACTTTTAAAATTTGTGGTCTAAAATCATTCTTAGATATTTGTGTGGCTGAGAATCATTTCCTTAAGGGTAAAAAGGGAATTTTAAAGGTAAATTATTTCCCATTAGAGTAAGGTGACATTATTTTTGGGATGGTCCAAAAAGGAAAGGGTGCCACATAAAATGGGATAGAGGGAGTATAAAAAAATGTGTTAGGATTGATACATTTATAAAGAGAAGAAATTATATTGAAATAGTTAAAAAAAATGTACCTCTTTATTAGTGAACAAACCATGAGAAAGTACTTCTTTATTAGTGAACGTACCATAAGAGATATCCTCAATTTTCACTTCTTTAGTGTCACTCCCCACGAGGGTACCCTAGACGTGGTCGGTACTAGAGACTATTACTAGTCCCCAAGCAAACCACTCGGTCTCAAGACAGTCATTCAATCATCAATACAAGAAAAAACATTAGAATAAAAGACATAAGATATAAGATAGTAGGCAACTCAATAACTTATACAACAAAGAATAATGGTCAAAAGGACAGTAAGATAGGTCTCAATATCTATGACATAATAACAAATTTAAGAAAACTCAATTTTAGAGGGGAAAGACCCCAACATCAAATCATTATCTCTAGTCTATGAAGTCTCTACCTCTATAGTCTAGGATGGTACCATAATAGGTCATTGTTACTACAAACTCAAAGAAATAACTCAAAATATATGAAAGATAATAAATGACATCCTCCAAGTGTAGGGGAGGACTCACCAATCTCTCGAACTGGGGAACTTTGAACCTCATTGGTGTATCTACTAAAGTCCTTTATATCCTATATCCAAATCATGGAATGATGCAGCGCCGAGTGGTGTCAGTACACGGAATGTACAATATGTAAAATGGTTGAATGAAATAATATAGATAAGAATAGCATGGAATAACATCAATTCGTAAGATACTCTCTCAGAATGACTAATGTCCATCTAGCTAAGGATAAAGAGTGGACAATAACTCATTAACTTCAGTCAAGACTCATACGATCAACTCAACATTAGAGTACTATCAGTGTGGCACCTATTTGGGAGTTTCCCTAACTGACAACCAAAACCTATGAGCTAGTGATAGTATAACAAAGTGATGTCATTGCCGCATCCATCCAGTACCTTGCCCGGGTAAAGGAAATGACATCAGTGGATCCACAAATAAAGAACATTAAGTCCTCTTTTGGGACTAAGGAAACATCCGATTCTATGATCCAATCCTTTCCTATGCTAGCCACGTAGTTAATGAGTGTGAATGAAACTTACTCTTACTAATTTCAGTGCTCAATAGTCCTCTCAGAACTCAACATGCTCATAAGACATCAATGTAATGACCCGGTGAAATACACTAAAATTTTGTGGGATTAGAGTAGAACTGTGAAACCTTGTAACTTTATACTCTTGTATATCCATATTTAAAGCCTCATTTGGTTAGGTTGGGGGTGTACTAGATTCATGGGACACTCCTAGTACCTAAATGAGTTCAAGACTTTTCTCCAAGTTGATTTTTGGGTGTTGTTTCATTCAAGGGTCAACTTTAAACAATCATAACTCTTAGCACATTTTGAACTGGGTGGGCCATGATATTTCAAATGAAATATATTTGAGTTAGCTTCACAACGTGTCTGGTTTCACCTCATTTTGACGTTAGATGAAGGAGTTATGATCATTTTAGCGAGGCCCTCCCGTGCAGTGTTATCACACGGAATGTTTGACATCCAGTGTGGCCTTTGGGGTTGGAAAAGGACATTTTTGGCAATAAGGAAGGTGGAATGGCCAGTGGTACAGGCCATGAGGCTCACCACTGACCGTGGGAATGGCCACAAGGTGTGCCAAAGGGAGCTTTTTGAAAATTGGGGAAAATGTGGCTAAGGGTGGTGCCACGGGCACTGTTGATGGGCCCTGTGGAGTGGGATGGTATGTTGCACTTGGATGTGTGGTGGAATAAAATATTTATTTTGTCTAAGTGAGGTGGGACGGACCACAACACCACACGGTCCGTGAAGTGGTCCGTCAAAGTGACGAGACGTCAATTTTTTTCTAAGTTTCCCAATTTCCATTTTTTTTACTAAGGCACTTCACACGGGCACTCCACATGACCTGTGGAGTGCCACATGGCTAGTGAAGTCTCCATCGAGATGACACTTTACCAATTTTTCCATCTGTTCACTTATGGCATCTCCGTAAATTTTAATTACTCTAATGCCCTTTTAAGACTTCCAATGCTATCTTAACCTTCCTAAAAGACCTAAAAAATATTTTGAAAGGATCAAACTCATTACTCTCATCTCAAATACACTATAAATTATCTCAAAAGACTCCATCAAGCCCGAATTCAATTTCAAGGAAACCCAAGAACAAGATTAGATTCAAAGATCATTTCCAAGCCTCCATTCTTCCCAATCTCAATTCCAACCAGCTCTAGACCTAAGGTATGTGGTATTGAACCATTGGGACCTTCCACCCATGGTACCTAAACCCTCTTCCAGCTCTAGACCTAAGGTATGTGGCTTTATTTCATAGGTTCCTTTCACTCATGATATCTAATCTTCCTTTTCCTATATTTTATTATTTAAATTTGAGTTTACAAATGGATTTACTAGTATGAACATGTCTATGAAATATGTTAAAGCTATGTAGAGTTGTGACTATTTTGCTATGTTGTGAGCTATATATCTTGGATCTATTGGAAGTTTTGATGAGGGGTTTTGATATGAATGCCTTGGGTGTATTAAAAGATGGTGATTGATGATTTTACAATGGATTTACTTGCATGATTTCATCTCTAAACTGCATGGTCTTATACTACCATTTCACACCTCCCAAGTATTTGATAAAATGTCATGTTATGGTTTATTGAGGAATTAAAGGTCCCAAGCAAGAGATATTTTATGAATGATGAAGAAATGAGCTTATGTATATGATTATCCCTATATGAAGTATTACATTAGAGCCTACTATGAATCTTATATAAAGTGTAGAACTCGACCATGCCTAATTTAGGGAGGTCTAACCGCCCATATAACCTTGTGAAGGGTTTGTACTTCTCCACCTAGTGATGGGGCAGCATCATCACTAACCTAGCTAGGGGTTAGTACTCATCAACCTAGATGAGGGTTAGTACTCATCCACCTAAGTGATGGGGCGGCATCATCGCTAACCTAGATAGGGTTTAGTACTTATCAACCTAGATGAGGGTTAGTACTCATCCACCTAAGTGATGGGGCGGCATCATCGCTAACCTAGATAGGGTTTAGTACTTATCAACCTAGATGAGGGTTAGTACTCATCCACCTTAGTGATAGGGCGACACTATCACCAACCTAGATGAGGGTTAGTACTCATCCACCTAAGTGATGGGGTTGCATCATCACTAACCTACCAAAGGGTTGTATATTTGGAAATCTAGCTTGGTCTTTTCTTCACATATGATATCCTATACAAGCATGAGTTACTTAAGCATGTTTTACTTAAGCATTGATCATACATAGCATATTGTATATTATGTATATTGGTTAATATCGTGCATTTTGACTGTGATGCCTAATTCTTGTGGCATTGCATCTTACATAGTTAGTATATTCAAACGTACTAACGCATACTCTATGCCTACATGATGTTACCATGTAGGAACCGGAGCTTCATTTGGTCATCATTCTCCTCCACGTGTCTAGTGGTATCCATTCAAGTTAGTTGGTGAGTATTCATGTGCGAGGGAAATATCTATATTCTTAAGATATGTATTAAAGACTATCCTTCTTTTTGGTACACTTTTAGTATGAGGGTGAGCGCAGTTGCTTGTCTTGGCCCCCGTTAAGTCCTATGTTGGAGGTGTTGTTAGGCAAGTTATGTATCATGCTTGAGCTTTGACTTACTTAAGGTATTCAAGCTATTTAAATATGAGTCCCCCCCATAGTCCCAATTCCTCTTATTTATGTTTCTTATGTTCTTTTGCATTGCTTCCGCGACCAAGGATGTGTAATGATATGCTACGAGGCTTGTTTGGGGTTCCTTCGGGTTCCCATTCGCCGGTGACGTTTAGGCCCTAGGCTTGGGTCATGATAAGAACCTTCAAAGTCAAGCTAGGTTCCCTTGCAAGCTTTCAACTCAAAGTCATTTATGTGTTTTAGTGTCATCATGGGTCCCCTACATCAATCAAAGTTCAAAGGAATTCTGTTGGCTAAGTTTGTCATAAGTACCGATTGAAGGGTCAACTTTAGATAGAAATATCTCTTAGGACAAAATGAACTGGGTGGCCCATGACCTATCAAATTAAATCTTGTTGAATTAGCTTTCCAACATATTTAGTTTCACCTCATTTGGAGTTTGGATGAGGGAGTTATGCCCATTTTTGTAAAGCCTCCTGTGCTGTGTTGCCACACGGGCACCTATACGTGCTATGTCGCTTTACACGAACCATGGGGATGGACTTGGGCTTGAAATGACCATACTTGGCCTAAGTATTTAGGCACAACTAGTGGTACTTGCCGTATGGCCTTCAAGTGTGACGAAAATCCTAAATGTGGTCCGATATTGGTGTGGAGAAACTATTTTGGCCAAGTATGACACCACGACTAACCACATGAGTGTGGTGAGGCTGATAAGGCGTATAGTGGAGGAAAAGTAGAGTCTTCAAGGTTGGCATGGGGATTTTGTTTGGCTAAGGTTGGTTCCACGTCCAGCCCCATGAACCATGGTGAGGCTCACTGACCGTATACCCAACCGTGGAACTCACCTTGGTGTTAAAATTTCTAAGTATTGTGTCATGTTCTAACTTCCAAAATTTTTGCTAAGTATAGGTTCACGGGCACTCCGCAAGAATCTTAGAATGCCACACGACCCGTGACCCCCCTCCTCCCGGTTGAGACGACAACGAACAATTTTTCTATCGGTTTTGTTAATGGCGTTTTCATAAATTTAGTTTATTCTATTGATCTTTTGGGAATTCCAATACTGTCCAATGACCATTTGAAGACCTAAATCTTATATCAAACATAAAAAAAACTCCCTCCTGACATTTTAAAAACTCTCTAGACTACTCTCAAAGGAATTCTTGTGAATTTTCAACTTACGAGCAAAGGAACTCAACTCTTCCTCAAATTCTTTGGGTTTTCTTCATCTTGGTGAAGGTATATGGGTTTTGATCCTTTGGGTATTCATGTAGAAATTGCTGTCTTGGTAAAGGTATATGGGTTTTGATCCTTGATTTCTTTCAATCAAAGAGACTGAAACTATTTTCAAGCAATTTTCACGAAATCTTAGTATACTTTAAATTGAAGTTTTAAATATTATGAGTCCTTAAAACCAAATAAAGTATGAGTTTTGTTTATCTATTGATTTTAGGTTGATTTAAGTTATAAAATAATGAATTACAATGAATTTATGAAATTATGATTATGCATGTCCCCTTTCAAGGCTTGTTTATGCATGGCTGATCATATTTAAGATTTAAATGTGGATTTAATTATGTTGTTACTTCAATTTCATATTATATTGTTGATTTTAGATAGAATCTCAATTACCCATGCTATTCTCACATCATTCATGGCATATGCATTCATAACATAAGATTTTTATAGAAATTATGAAGTTGGTTAAGCCCAATTATGATTTATGTTATGATTTTTATAAAGTATTGGTTATTACAAGAATGTGATCACATAAATATCTATGATTATGGCTCTTGGAGAAATTATGGGTGTTTACACCATTAGATTTAAGGGAGCATCGATTGAGGTTTGAGGTGGGGTGGACTACCCCCAAGGGTCCACATTAATTTCTCAAGAAGGTGCTTTAAAGGAGTTATTGCTATGCATGAAGAGTATTGCATGAAGAACATTTTGGCTTTTTAGCCCATGATGCATGATTATGAATAATGTGATTTAGCCTTTGATCTTACGAATGCATGTAAATGATTTGAAAGTCTTATTGTCACGACCCAACCCCGTGGGCCATGACTAGTGCCCAGATTGGGCAATTAGACACAATCACAAAGCTGAGTTACAAATAGATGACTTATATCTAAAAAAAATTCTGCAGAGTTTCCTTTGTTTTATGGACTATCCAAAATAATCCTGCATTCAGAAAATGCCAACAGATACCAGACAGAGTCAACAGAATAATATATGTACATATACAGGCCGACAAGGCCGCCATGGCAGGTAAAGCCACCTAACATACACACCATGGAAATCTCATCGTACAAACTAGGCATAACCCACACACATATATATCCACAAACCTCTAGACAGACTAACAGAATCATAGGACGGGACAGGGCCCCGTCGTACCCTCGAATAAATACATACAAAACACGAACAAGGGTATACTAAAAGTGGGCTCTGAAATAGGGGGAACACTCCAAACAACAGAAAAGTGTCCTAAGCTGGTGGGTTACCAAACTGTACGTTGGTACCTGCGGGCATGAATGCAACCCCCGAAGAAAGGGGTCAATGCAAAGTACGTACTGAATATGTAAAGCAGAATGTACAGAATGTAAATCTGAGTAGAAATCGAAACAAAAGTATGTAAGGCAAATACATATCCAAAAGTATTAAACTTATTACTTTCAAAAGACAAATCATGCATAGGGCACAGGAAATGTTGTCGCCCGCCTGTCGATGGCGCCATAACACAACATAACACTAGAGAGTTGCAAATCTCCAAATTGCCGTCACATATCACATCATAGAAATAGGATAAAAGAGCCGGGCATTACGTATCACCATCCCCGTACTCACCCAAACACAGCATATCACCAAATACCTCATAATATACAAGTGAGCCAAACGTTATGTATCATTGTCCCTGTACTCACCCAAACATAGCATATCAGTAAACACCGCATAATATACAATTTAGCCAGGCGTTACGTATTTCTATCCCTGTACTCACCCAAACACAGCATAACTCTAGAGTATATCATAATGCACACCACAATCAACCGACCCAGGAACCGGCTAACGATATCATAATAGGCAAGAGCGGAGTAGTGAGTAATCATATGCACAAAATCCTTATTATATATATCCAAAGGATAAGCAAAATAATAATATTTGAAATCGGAAGCATAATTATTACATATTCTTTCAAAAGTTCTCAAATTTGCATAAAAGGGCATCGCGGGACCCATGGACAAGTGTAGACCAAAACTAACCCCACTTATGGAGAACATGCTCATCCTAGATCATACAAACCCCTATGAGTAATTTCAAAGAAATCCAAGCCTTTCAGTAAAAGTTATGGACGTTTGTAGTTCAAAAATCGTTAAAGAATAACTTCTTTCAAAGCTAATCAAATTTCACATATCCCTTGCAACTTACGAATTCCAAAGACATAAGAATCAAAGTTATGACAAATTAACACAAGAATACCAAGAAACCAATACAGGCCATACAAATGCTCGGATTGCAAGAATAGAGTTTCCTCGAGGCTCGTATCATAGCCTAGTTTAGCTAAGACATGCCGAAAAGGAAGGTTGCTTTACGGGCCATACACATGCTCAGATTGCGAGAATAGAGTTTTCTCGAGACTCGTATCATAGCCTATTTTAGCTAAGACATGCCGAAAAGGAAGGTTGCTTTACATACCTTAAACGCTCTCCAACAGAATCCAAGCTAAATCCAACTTATGCTTCAGGCTGCCCAAGGTCTACAAACAAGTCATAAAATGCCAAGCATTAGCTCTAAAGACCTTTTGGGTATTAAATTCCAACTTTGCCCTTAATTCTACACAAATTTGGGCAGCATTTCCCTTGAAAATAGGCCATCCCAAGAGTTCAACTCGGCCAAAGCAATCAATAACAACAATAACAACCAACCCAGCAACCTCAACCACCAATCCGAAAGGCAATACAACAATAGTAGCTCTTTTTTTCATCATTCAACAACATTCATAAATTCGATCCAACAGCTTACCTTTCAGCCAACATCGATGCTTATACATTCCAAATATAGCATCATAATTATATAATGAATCTAACGACACTAAAATTAATTCGGGTAAAAAGGGTAAAATGGTCCAAAAATTTTATCACCGGAAAATACTGTCAAAATCTGGAAATTTTTCCATGAAAAGGTTTCCCAAGTGATAAGGAATTCAGTAGTGAAAACCGTTTAAAAAACAGAGCTAATATGAGGAAGAAATCGCATGATAAAGGTTTCAGAAATATTAAAATACAGCAGCAAATCAACAGTTTTTACCTCGAATGACGCACCAAAATCAAATTCTGAAGCTCCCAAGTTGTTCTTCTCAAAAAATTATAGAAATTAGCCTTTTGAATCACTTAAATCAGACAAAAATTGAGATTTGAAGTTGGGGAAAAGAAATGGGATCTTGTTGCAAAAATTCTGCAGCTTTAAAGGTGAAAACACCAGGTCTGCCACATGGCAGAAACTAATGGTGCCATGTGGCCCTGCTTTTTAATTTTCACCAACTGCTCAAAATTAATTTCGAAGTTTCGACCTCATCCAAAGTTGAAAAATATAATCCATATATGAAATCTTATCAAAAATAACATTCTGGACTCAATGGTGTAGTCAAAATTTTCAATGGAGATCATTTTATGGCAATGTGGGTCCCATTTCCCAATATCAAAATCTATCGATAGGTCAAAAAACATACAAAAGCCCCAAAAATTGAATGAAAGATCCTCTTAGAACCAAATCGATGTTCTGAATCCAACATAATTGTTAGAATTCAAAATTGAGGCCTCATTGATCAATACCCAAGAAAACTCGTTAAAACTAGTTTCAAACTCAAAAACTCAAAATATTCTCGAAAGCTCTAAAAATTACAACTAAGTCATTTCTAGTGTTAGTTTAACCATCTGGAACTATTAAAATTTTCAGAATTCCAATTCGAGCTTCCGAAGCCCAGAGGTTGACCAAAGTCAAATTTGGCTCCGGTAACAACTAAAAATGCAACTTCAGACCTAAAATCTCTATTTTAACTCCAAATTAAATTCTGCAAGCTCCCCTAGATCAGATTCGATATTCTGGAGCTGATGGAATTGACAAAATCATGATCTGACAATTGAAACTCAAAACGGCCAGAAAACTCAAATTTTCCCACTTCCAATTAATTCCAATTTTGGTCCCAAATTTTTCCAATTGTTCCAATGCATGAAATACGAATTCCAACATTCTCCTCCCCTTAGAACATTTATCCTCAAATGTTAAACTAGATTTATAAGTCATGCAAATAGTTTAGGGGAGTTTCCTTTTCAACTACCACAACCACACATTCATTGATCAACAGTTTATTTATCAAGGAACAAAGTCAAGTGAAGGATAGAATTACCTGATGGCACTGAAAACAAGTGAGGATACTTTCTCTTCATATGCTCTTCCGCTTCCTAGGTCATTTCCTCTCGGTTATTGTTTCGCCACAACACTTTAACAAAAGCCACATCTTTATATCGTAACTTCCTCACCTGACGATCCAATATAGCTATGGGCTCTCTTCATAAGATAGTTCTTTTGTGACCTGGATATCATCCACAGGGAAGATTTTTGAAGGGTCACCAACACACTTACGAAGCATAAAAACATGGAATACTGGGTGTACCGCTTCCAAATTAGCTGGCAGATCTAATTCATAGGCAACCTTACCTATTCTATAGATAATCTGATATGGCCCAATATATCTCAGACTGAGCTTTCCTTTCTTGCC
>DF370461.1:0-10021 GCA_000787875.1 Solanum virginianum
ATGGATTTGGTTCATCCGGTGTTCCATGTGTCCATGTTGAGGAAATGTATGGGTGATCCAAATGCTATTGTTCCATTGGATGTTGTGGGTATTGTTGAGTAAAAATTGACTTATGAGGAAGTTCCAGTAGAGATCTTTGATAGGCAAGTGAAGAGATTGAGAAACAAAGAGGTGGCTTCCGTTAAGGTTCTTTGGAGGAATCAACAAGTTGAAAGTGCTACATGGGAGGCCGAAGCGGACATGCCAAAATGATATCCTTATCTCTGTAATTCTACTGAAGCCTAATGTACTAATTCTAAGTCTCCTATGTGATTTCAAGTCTTATGTTTCAGCCCCTATGTCATTCACATGCATTCATGTATATGTTGACAAGTTCATGATGATTTTTACACTTAGGTTAAGATTTTTGAAATAATGTTTAAAGTGCATTGTTGCATCATTATGTGGGCTGAAATTATCTTATTTACGTCTCTCATATATGTTTCTTTGACAACCGGAGATGAATGTTCCCAAGGGGGAGATATTGAAACGACCATAAAAAGTGCCCGAAAATGTGCCTCGAAAGTGCCCGAAATCGTAATTTCCATATATCTAAATAAGCCTGCGTTATTTTGAAAATTCAACTTCATATTCTTAATTAGGGGGTCAAATTGAGTGGGGAGTGGGTCTAACTCCTATTTTAGAGCAACCATATCAAAATTTGATTTTCCAAAATGTCAAATTCCAGTGAAGTTTGAGCATTGTTGGAGCGATGTACCAATGTATATTTTTCTCCCCAGTTTTTTTTAACTTGGTCCAAGACTTTTGAGTCTTGGGCTTAAGTGTTCCCGTACATGAAAATAACTATACTTGGCTCTATTTTACCCTCATATCATTCAAGACATTCTCCAATACTCACTCAAATACTTAGCCAAATATTTCACTCCTAAATTCAAGTCCCAAAATTCATCCGGATCTTAAGGTTTTCGTTCAAGCTTTAAGTCTCCATTTCAAATATTCTTCAAGGATCCTCCTGAGTCATGGTATATGGGTTTTAACCATTGGGTCCTTTCACCCATGGTGCCTAAGCTTCCTTTTTACCTAAAATACATGTTTCTAAGTTGATTTTACATGTGGAATTTCTAGTATGAACTTGTCTATGAACTAAGTTAAAGCTTCATGAAAGTATGACTATTTTACCATGTTTTGAGCTAAGAATCTAAGATCTACTATGAGATTTGATGAAGGGTTTTGATGTATATTGCTTGAGGGTGTTACCAAGTATTGATTTATGGTTTTACATTGGATTTCCTTGTATGATTTCATCTATAAATTGCATGTTTTTACACTAGCACTGCACACCCGCCAAGTGTTTGATAAAATGTCTAGTCATGGTTTCTTAAAGAATTGAAGGTCCAATGCATGTATTATGAGTTGAATGACTATATGATGATGAAAGAAATATATGTATATGATATTCTTCTATATAATGTTTGGAATTGACCAAGCCTCACTCGGGGGTTTGTAGGCCCGGGTAACCATGTTGAGGGGTTTGTACCTTGGTAACCTCACTCGGGAGGTGGTAGGTCCGTGCAACCAGATCAGGGGATTTGTACCTTGATAACCATGTTGGCGGGTTAGTACCTCATCAACCATATTCGGGGGTTTATACATCATCAACCATATTGAGGGGTTTGTACCTTATTAACCATATTGAGGGGTTTGTACCTCATTCATCTCTCTAAGGGGGTGGTAGGCCTTAGATATTCACTAATGATGGTCTCTCCTTACACATATATTATGTTCAATATAAGCATGATTTTACTTCAAGCATCATTCACACATGCTATATTGCTATATGCTTATTCATTGCCTATCCTATGCATTTTGCTTATGGTGCTTATCACTTGTTGCATTGCATCCTACATACTTAGTACATTCAAATGTACTAATGCATACACTATGCCTATATGATGTAACCATGTAGGAATAGGAGTCCCACTTGATTATCTTCCTCTACATGGCTAGTACGATATCTCTTAAGCTAGTTAGTGAGTCCTCCATTTTGGGGACATTGGTATATGTTTCTTATGGTGTACATTACTACTCTCTTTCTTTATTGTATACTTTGAGTATGAGGGTAAGCTCGGTAACTTATCTCAGCCATTGCTCTTATCTATGTAATAGAGGTGTTGAACATGTTATGTATCTATGCTATGAGTCTTGACTCTCTTATTCTTATGATTTGTAATGATATGTTAAGAGGCTTTTTTGGGGTCCATTCGGGTTCCCCATTCATTGTGTCACGTCTTGACACTAGGCTTTGGTCTTGACAAAAATACAAAACCAAAATGGAATAGGATAACTAGGTCGACAGACTCAGCAGGAGCTTCTATAAGCCATGTAATGTTTTACAGCTCGTATTCGGGCTCTTGTAAATTGCATCTTCAGTTCTAGGGCTGGCTTTTGTGACACCCTTCTATGGCTTGTATAATGTTTTACAGCCCATAGGGGGTTTCATCGGATGACTTTTTACCAACTCTACACTTTCTTATCCTCAAGGCTCGATACCAAGTCTACGGCTCATCTGTATGTTCGTATACTTAACTTCAAAAAATCACTCTTCACTGGAATTTTTCACGAAACCCAATTTATGGCTCGCAAAATTATCTATGGCCCGTAAAATGTCTCGTGAAACCTCTACTTCAGCAAAATCTACACACTTAGCCCAAGAATTTTCCCAACCCTGTAATCCTAAAGAACAAAAATAAAAACACATCAAATCTACTAACATCACTTTGTGAACACACAATATTCCAAGGTTTAAGCATTAAAAGTATTTATTTTGACAGCACATCAACACCCTTAGCTTAAAATTGTTGCTTGTCCACAAGCGACAGACTCTATCTACATAAGCAGCACAGTAACACATAGACCTCAATCTAATGGAATATGTCTCATCAAACTCAAGCACGGATACCCACACCACCTTAAAAACACATCATCTAGCTATCAACCAAACCAATATAGATCAATCTATATGATAGTGCAACTATGACAACCAAGGTAATTATCAACAAGTAACAATCACTTAGTCTAATATCAACAATACAATGCAAGTGCCCTAAAAAAAAACTCCCAAATCTTTCTCATGATGATATTTTTAGATGTAATCTTTGGACTATGCAAAATCACTCACTCTCACAAAATACATTATACCATGCTCAATGCCATATGTTATCCCTTATACTCATGACTATGACCTTTGACTACTTGGACTAGGATCACTTTAGGACTTTATTGGCTTGTACCGTTGGCTCAGGAGGCTTTGGTATGATGTTTGGGTATATAGTGACTAAAGGTCCTGCTTGACACTATGTTTTTCTACATTTTTGCCCTACCAAAACTATTGTTTTTCACCTCATTCTCTCTTTCTCCTATTTCAAGCTTTTTTGGGTGCCTTATCTTTATTTTTTAGCTTTTTGCCTTGTATTTTCATATCATTTTTGTTTTTTAGCTCATTGATTAGGCATCACTCATTTTTCTTCCACTTAGAACATATTTTATTCTCTTTTCTATGTATCACTAGTTTTTCCACTCATTTTGTGTTTTACCTTTACACCAGCCACCCTTAACTTAGTCTTTTGGCCTGAGCCAAAGTGTACAATATCCAATCTAGGAACTAGGCCTCTTTTGGTAGCAACCCTCAACTTAGGCTTTTTGCCTCCATCATGGTGCACAATGTTCAAGGAAGGACCAGGGCTAATTTCAAGATTTTACATCTAATAAGGATAGGTAACTTAGGTTTTTACAAAGAAAGGGTACATGGAAGGCTCAAACCTTAGGATCAAAGGATATTTCACACATTTGGTTGGTTAGTTAGGCTAAGTGAATTATGAACAACGGCCTAAGATCTATTCCTAACCAACTAACCTACAATCTAAGTCAGAGTAATAGGGTAAGTTCTAAATTGTAACATAGTATATGAATTTAGTAAACACGATCAACAAAGACTCTCAGTCATGCTTTTCATCTCAAGTTTATCCTCACTTATTAGAACAAGCCTTGTCATCAATCAAACATGCATGGTTGTTATCAAGACTAACTAACAAAATTTTGGTGGATATCATTTTTCACACAAAAGGACAAAAACACACATACCATATATATTAGTACTATATGCTACTAATGTTACCAACACATCTTAAATATGTCGGTTCAATAGAAATTAAATATCCATGGGGAAAAAGAACACAGGCAAGAAAACCGCAAGGATTCAAAATTTTGGATAGTTATAGGTAAGGTTACTCATACTTCATTGAGGCCTATAACTACCCACACTCCATCGAGAAAGAGTTGTATTGTACTCAATGCATGAAAAAAATGCAAAATAAAGGATAGAGGTCAAAAAAGAACATACCTGGGTGGCTAAGCACAGTCTCTAGTAGAGTTTGGCAAGCCTTAACCTACCTGGTGGCCTCCGCAGTGGTAGGATGATGAGCAAAGAGGCCAGCACCCCTCATCTTCTCAAGCTTATGAGCCTGTCATAGCTCCTCATCCTGTCTCGAGTGCATGTTGACAATATCTAGCCTCTGCTCCTCTGTCAGCCCTGCCTGTAGCCTCATTGTATTTGGATCATCATTAGTACAGGATCTCTTCCCAAGGGAAGTATGTGAAGGCTCCCCAGGAGCAAACAAGTCCACCAATGGCATCAGAAATGTGGTTTACGGTAATGCAATCGGTGCGACCAAAACTCTTATCATGTCGACCTGGAGCTATTGGATCTCCATTTGGAGGACCGTCATATCTGCTGGTTATGCTATGCTCAGGTTTTGCTAAACCCACAACTCAAAAGATTCTATGTGGGCATCCATTACTGTAAGTCAGTCTTGAATAGTAGCGACCATGAATACCTGCATGCATCCCTCGGACTCTATAATAGCCTGGCAGATGTAAGGCCTGACTTACTGAAGTAACTAAGTCAATAGGGACTCAGTGTAGACCATTTCTTGTTCCATGGCCTGAATAGATGTCGCTGACATATAGGCCATGCCAACAGGTATTGTCGGTGTAGGAATAGCCTATGAGGCAGAAGTAATAGTAGTAGGTCCCCTCTCTATATCAGTCTCAGTCTATGAGGGCCTCTCCTCAATGGTAGCATCATTAAAGTCTCAAGAGGTTGTCTGTTGCGAATATCTCAGGCATCTAAGCTAGCTAGTGTGGTGCTCGTCGTAGTGCCACTAGATTATCCTCAGCCTTGATCAGGTTGGAATCCATAGTAAGTTGGACCTCAATTAGTGAACCGATGTAGACTCTCCACTTTTGACTCTATGCAGAGTATGCAAATCAAGCAAGAAAAGAGGATGGAGGTAGACCTCTTCAAGGCCGCCTCATCAACCTTCTCTACAATGAGGCTAGCCTAATTGATCTAATAGCCAGCCAAGATGCTAGAAACCAAAATAGCATGGTCTGACATCAAGGTATTATCTGGAAGCATCGGATGGATCAATCACCTGACAATAGGCCACTAAATTTTGGCAAGTAAACTAAGGGAGGCCATCACAATAGCCTTATAAGAAATGACTATCCATGTAGGGTTCGAGCCCTTCTCTCCAATCTATTCTGCCACCTATCTCATCAAGTCAGCTTTGCGGCTCTGGTCTCTCATCAGAGTCTTATCCTTGGTCAATTCCAACGTATGGTCATACTCTGCGGTCAATCTGAGGGCTGGGACCTCATGCCCGAACAACATATGGTGGATGGTCATCTCAGAAATATCCACCTGTTGGCCCCTCACTATAGTTTGTGTCAGTCTGGGCTGAGCGAGGGGCTTCTTCCTCTTAGGAAGAGTGTTGAGTATTATGGCAACATAGGAGGCATAGAACTCTCGAACCATGGTTGGGGAGGACTTCCTAGTGCTTCGGCCAGCCACTGGAGCCCATATCTGTTGATAGTGTCCTGGAAACCAGGGATACGGTCTAGTCTGAAAATGATGATCTGGGGCTCCTAAAAAAATAGAGCAGCTTGGTTTTCCCTGCTACATGCCTTTTGTGTATATCTCATGCAGGCCCTCAACACACTACCAGATGGATAGAGCATCAGGAGGTGATGGTGATGATTGAGGTCATATAGTAGAGGATTCCATCTCTGACTCATCGCCAGATCTTGACCCTAACTCTGACTTCTCTTCTAACAGAGTCGTTTAAATGGAGTTGCTATTGTTTTTGCTTCCCTCATCAGACTGGGGAGTGCGAACAACAATGGCCTAGGTCTAGGCCTGCTGTAAGGATCTAGACTTTGTAAGACCTTAATAGATCTTGAAAATTTGGTTTCAAAAAGTTTTGGACCAAGGTGATGCTTCAAGAAAGAATCCACAGTTTGTATGAAGGTATACTGACCGTGTAGAGGTGCCTTGAAGTGGTCATTGACTTTGTGTGGGAAGTGTTGGCTTTGATTTGGAGTTTGAGACTAAGGCATACCACAGATGGACCATATTGGTAGCCTTTGTCATGACCCAAGCCTAGGGTATAGATGTGACACGGTGAATGGGAACATGAAGGGACCCCAAACAAGCCTCTTAGCATATCATTTACACATCCTTGGTCGTAGAAGCAAGTAAACAACAATAAGAGAGTATAAATAAGGATAAAAGGGACTATTGTAAATCTTTTATAGCATGAAATATAAAGAGTCAAAGCTCAAAGCATAATTACCTAACTTGTAAAATAACACCTCTAGTATATATTGGGCAGGGGCCAAGACACTTCCCGGGCTCACCCTTTTGAGTATCAAAGATCAACATAAAGAGATAACGAAAGTAAGAGTGCAAAGCTAGTGTCCCTGAACTTAAAGACTTACCAATAGCTTATCTTCAAGATGACTAACTAGCCACGAGGAGGATGATCATGAGGGGCTCAGGTTCCTACATGGTAACATCATGCATTTATAGAGTATACATTAGTACATCTGAATGTACTATGTATGTAAGACGCAATGCAGCAAGATAGAGGCAACATAGTCAAAATGCATAATCATAAACAAGAGATAATATAGCAACATGGAATGCATGATAAATGCTTGAGGTGAAACATGCTTATATAGAACATAATACATATGTAAGAAGAGGCCATATCCATATAGCCCAAGCAAGCTTTGCTTGAACTCCAAGGCTTGCCACCCCCTGGAAGATGATTGAGGTACGTACCCCTCAATAAGGTAGTACGGGCTTACCACCCCCTGACAAGGCGATTGAGGTACATACACCTCAACTAGGTAGTACAGGCTTACCACCCCCTGACAAGACGATTGAGGTACATACCCCTCAACAAGGTCGTATGGGCTTACCACCCCCCAACAAGGTGATTAACACTTGGTAACACCCTCATGCAAGATACATTAAAATCCCTCATCAAATCTCATAATGGATCATATATTCATAGCTCAAAACATACTTAAACAGTCAACATTTTATCAAAACCACAACATAGTTCATAATCAACTTTCATAATAGATATACCCATAGATAAGCCAACTTGAAAACATGAAATTTACATAAAAGGGAAGTTTAGGCACCATGGGTGAAAGGACCCAATGGTTGATATCCACATACCTCAACTTTGGAGATTTCCTTGATGAAGATTTGAATGAGAACATGAAGCTTGAATGATTTTTATGACATCCAAAGATGAGTTTGGGACACTTGATATTTGATGAAATATTTGGCTAAGTGTTAGAGATGGTTTTGGGGAATGTCTTGAATGATATGGAGTTGAAAAATGACTAAGTATAGGTGTTTTTATGCATAGGAGGGCATGGGCACAAGACCCCAAGGCCTTGTACCGAGATTGAAAAACTGGCAACAAGATACACTGATCCGCGCCTTGGCCGCGTCGCACCAGGGGCGCGGATCCTCTCTG
This sequence comes from Solanum virginianum, assembly GCA_000787875.1. Lineage (NCBI taxonomy): Eukaryota > Viridiplantae > Streptophyta > Magnoliopsida > Solanales > Solanaceae > Solanum > Solanum virginianum. The sequence goes on from DF370461.1 coordinate 7,896, forward strand.
TTTCTTATAAAGTTTGGAATAACTCTGACTTCTCTTCTAACAGAGTCGTTTAAATGGAGTTGCTATTGTTTTTGCTTCCCTCATCAGACTGGGGAGTGCGAACAACAATGGCCTAGGTTTGCTCTACAATTGGGGTTATACCCATTCCTCACTCACTTTTTCCCCTGATCACGAATATGAAGTCAAATTTTTTATATCACGCACAAATTTTGAGATATATAAAAATTACGATTATGGGCATGTCCGAGGTACATTTTTGGGCACTTTTTGGGGCATTTCAATATATCCCTGTTGGGAACATTCGTCCCTGAATGGCAAAGAAATGTATTGAAGAGAAGTAATCAAGATGATTTCTTCCCAACACATGAATGTAACAAATGCACTTAAACATCATTTCAAAAATCTCAAGGTAAGTGTCAAAATCACAATAAACTTGTCGACATAAACATGAATGCATGCAAATAAGATAAGGGCTGAATCTTAGGACTTGAAATCACATAGGGGACTTAAATTAGTACCTTAAGCATGAGTAGAATTGAACAGATAGGGATATCACTTTTGCATTTCCCCCTCGGCTTCCCATGTGGCACTCTGAACTTGTTGGTTCTTCCATAGGACCTTAGCGGAAGCTACATCTTTGTTCCTTAACCTCTTCACTTGCCTATCCAAAATTTCCATTAGAATCTCTTCATAAGTTAAATTGTCTTCAACAACATCCATAACATATAGAGGCACAATAGCACTTGGGTCACCCACACACTTCCTTAGCATAGACACATGGAAGACCGAATGAACCATATTTATATCATTAGGCAACTCCAACTCATAAGCCACCTTACCAATCCTCTTCAACAATCTATAAGGACCCATAAATCATGGACTCAATTTACCCTTTTTACCAAAACAAACCACACCCTTCATGGGTGAGATCTTCAAACAGACCCAATCACCAACCTTAAATTCAAGATCCCTCCTCCTCACATCGGCATAGGACTTTTGTCTACTTTGGGTTGTTCTCAATCTTTTCCTTATCAACCTCACCTTCTCCATGCCCTCGATAACCAAATCCAGGCCTAACAAGGCCATCTCCCCCACGTCAAATTATCCAACCGGGGACCTATAATGTCTACCATAGAGAGACTCAAAAGGAGCCATACCGATGCTTGAATCTATTATTGTAAGCAAACTCAATGAGTGGAACATGTTCATGCCAACTACCCTTAAACTCCAAAACACAAGCTCTAATCATATCTTCAAGAGTTTTGATAGTTCTTCCGACTTTTTCCATCCGTTTGAGGGTGAAAGGTTGTACTAAGCTTAACCTTAGTACTTAGACCTCTTTGGAAAGACCTCCCAAAGTGAGAAATAAACTGTGCACCGCGACCGATATGATAGACAAAGGCACCCCATGCAATCTAACCAATTCATTAATAAATAATTTAGCATAATCTTTGGCACCATAAGTAGTTTTAACTGGTTGGGAATGAGCAAACTTTGTCATTCTATCTGTCACGACCCAACCTATGGGCCGTGACTGGTACCCGATAGGGGCACCCAGACGACATAACCTAAATCAGATTCCAACATGAGTTATTATTTATTTATAAGCCTATGCGTCAGAACCTGCGGGCATGAAACACAGCCCCCGAAAGAACAGGGGTCAATACGAAAGACGTACCAAATATGTAAAGCAGGAAGTACAAATGATCATCAGAATAGTCAAATGAACATAGACAACAGAAGTACATATAATTACCAAGGTGGCCAAAAGATCATAGACAAAGGATTTCATTTTCATTTTCATTTTTTTGCCACAATTGTGTCAAAATACGATTTCAGCTTATCACAAGAGTCAAAGAATTACTTGTAAGTATCAACGAATGGGAATGATGGCGACCTCCATACTCGTGCCATACCACAACATCATACCAGAAGTTTTCTCCGACAAATCTCTGACACATAGCGCAAAAGTAGGGTAAGTGAGCCGGCTGCCATACCACAACATCACACTAGAAGTTTTCTCTGAAAAATCTCCGACATATAGCGCAAATGTAGGGTAAGTGAGCCAGCGTCCCTGAACTCAGTTACCCTAATGTGGCATAAAGCCACCAAACCGAAGGCCCAAT
>DF370460.1:0-11025 GCA_000787875.1 Solanum virginianum
ATATATATATATCTTTACTATTTGGTTTTGTCCTATGCTATGATACCAATGTTGGGGTTAGGTGGGGGTTAGGTGCGAATTTTAGGTCCATTTTCATTTTATATGGAGTAATAATTTTATGGTGGTATGGGCATGTCACCCTCCCCCCAACAAGGTGGTCGAGGTATCTAGCCCTCAACATGGTAGTATGGGCATGTCACCCCCCAACAAGGTGGTCGAGGCATGTCACTCCCTCAACAATATGATTAGGCATATCACCCCCCAACAAGGTGGTCGAGGTATCTAGCCCTCAACATGGTAGTATGGGCATGTCACCCCCCAACAAGGTGGTCGAGGCATGTCACTCCCTCAACAATATGATTAGGCATATCACCCCCCAACAAGGTGTGGTCAACTTGCAACACTATAGATACTTTCCATGAAGTCAATGCATACATGCAATCCCTTAATCATCATATAGTCACTTGACTTATAAACCATGTAATAGACCATTAATAACTAGAGAATCCTTGTCAAGACATTTTATCAAACACTTGGTGGGTGTGCAATGCTAGTTCAAAATCATGCAATTCAAGAGTGAAATAATATGAGAAAATTCAATGTAAATCAACCCACCAATATATAGTAAAACCCTCATGTAAGATACCTTGAAATTCATCATCAAATCATATAATAGATCATAGTTTCAAAGCTTGAAACATGCATAGTCTCAATAGACAAAACCAATTAATTACAAGCTTGAAATAGATAAAAATGCATAATAAATCAGCATTTCATAAAATCCCAAAATAATTTATAATCATAATCCATAATAAGAGATACCCATAGAAGATACAACTTGAAAATATATAATTTTCATAAAGAGGGTGATTGGGCTCCATGGGTGGAAGGATCCAATGGATGAAAACCACATACCTTAAATTTGGGTTTCCTTGATGTAGACTTGAAGGATACTTGAAGCTTGAATGGAGTTCTTGATATCTGGAATTAAGCTTGAGACACTTAAATTTGGATAGGAATTTTTGATAAAACGGTTGAGACGTTTTAGAGAGGGTTTTTGAGTGATATGGAATTAAAAAATGTCTAAGTATGGGATATTTCACATGTAAATGGGCATGGGGCCATGACTCCAATGCCTTAGGCCATAACAGAAAAATTAAGGAAGTGATGACATTGTTCTGCCATCGTGTACCCTCTCTGTTTTTGAAAATATTGCGAAAATCATTTTTCGCTATGAGTCTTCTAAAATCCAGGTTATACCTATCTCCCACTTAGTTTTGCCCCTTGATCAAGAAAATAAAGTCAAATTTTTGATATTACACATGAATTTTGAGATATATGGAAATTACAATTATGGAGATTTTTTAATCACATTTTGGGACGTTTTTAGGGCATTTCATTGATCTACCAACTCTGCATCGCGTCCAAAGTCTAGATATTCCATCATCATGACCACTTGATATCGACCCTACACACTATAGTTCCCAGCCTGATCAACGCTGATAAGAACCCGATAGTACTTCAGAGGACACATCCTCCTTCCAAGCCTGAGACATTTGCTCTAGAGCCACCACAGGAGGGTTCGACGACTGTCCCCACTACCACTCCAGTTCCTACTACTGAGGAAAGACCCCAGCAGTTGATATTGAGCGGGTTCCCACTTTAGTTGCTCATGCACTAGAGGCTTCTACATCATAGGTTTCCATACCGGGCATAGATCACATGTCCGCTATAGCTTCTCAGGCCATGGCGCAGAGGTTATCACGGACCGAGGCTCAGTTGTCTCGGCATATATAGCAGCTTAGGCCATAGGTTTGATAGACGGTTGCAGACTCAGATGCTCGATATAAGTCATTCACCATCTCTACAGTTGAGGAGCATATTTCTACGGTTGATACCCGCATTGATGCCTTTAAGGATCGAGTACAAAAGAGGCTAGCTGAGGCTCGACCATCTGACTTGTCAGCCCTACATGATGAGATTGCAAAACTTAGGGCTGGCATTAATTTTTCATTAGTGGCTCCAGTTACAGTTCTAGAGGATTCACCTTCAGAGCCGCTATTTGAACTTTTTGCTTCGGAGGATCACAAACAGCTTTCCCACGGGAAGAGACCACTTTTTGAGGATGATAACACTGAGGAGAGGCATGTGCCTCAGAAGACCTCTAAAGTTGATGAGGAAGAGGCAGAGGATGAGCTCGGGTGAGTCTTGAGGATGTCAAGAGAAGTAAAAGAGCAGAGATAAGCCCAGGAGAAGGATGGATTGATGGGTATTGGCTCATCCAGTATGGCTGCTGCATAGATTACCTCATAGGAGGGAGATGATCAGAGGCAGCTCGAGACTAGTGCTTAGACACCAAGATATAATTTTTTACCCCTTGTATTTATTTTGATTTTGATATTGTACATTAAGGATAATGTACACATTTTTCGATGGGGTGTGGGTAGCTATGGACTAGGGTGAAGTCTGAGTACCTTTCAATCCATAACTACTCTAAATTTTGATCCCGAAGTTTTCTTGTCTGTATTCTTTTTCCTCGTGGATGTTTAATATTTGTCGAACCGGCATGTTTAAGATGTCTTAGATGATATTTGTAGTATATAGTAGTTGAACTTATAGCATGTACCTTGTTTTTGATTTTTATAAAATATTTTAAAAATTGGTACCCATCAAAATTTTTGAGTAGTTGTTATATTTGCAACCATGCATTTTTGAATGATTTGGCAATATCTATTCTGATTAAGTGAGGGAAATTTGATACATAAAGTATGATCTGTGAGTTTCTGTTGGTTATGTATGTAATGTCATATGAGTGTGAGCCAATTTTGTTATATTCTTGCATTGTGTGCTGATTCAGAACTTGCCCTATTACGCTAAGTTACATTAGAGACTATATGGACTAGAAAGGGATCTTAGGCCCTTGTTCTTTGAATTGGTCCATTTTTGCCTAAACTGACCAACCAAATAAGAAATTGATCCCCTGTTCCAAATAATCTTATGGAGAGGAAATAGGAATTCTCATGGACTTCATCTTATCAAATGGGACAAAGTCAAACAACTGAAGAACAAGGGATGTTTGGGCATTAGAGACTTAGCTTCTCACAACAAAAGCATGTAGAGACAAAATATCAAAAGTAGGGTGGTGAGTTTGGAATATAAAGAAAAAGAAGAAAATCATGTACCAGGTGAAAGAAACAGAAAAAGATACCGTAGATTAAGTTGAGCAAGCAAAATGATGTGTGAAGATGAGGCAAAAGCTAAAAATGAGAAGAAAATACCCAGAAAAGTGTGAATATGAAGAAAAAAGGGAGAATATGGGAATTATTGAGTTAGTAAGATGAAAGTGTTGAAAAGCGTGGTTCAAGGTTGACCTTTAGTCACTAATTATCCAAAATGCCACACTAAAGCCCCATGAGCCTAAGTTACAAGCTTATAAAGTCCTAAAGTGATCCTAGACCAATTAGTCAAAAGTCCAGGTCATGAGTATACGGGCAACCCTATGGTATTGGTCATCATAGATGAATGTCATTTGTGAGAGTAAGTGTGCTTGCACAATCCCATGGTTAAATTCTGAAATCTTTATTGAGTATCTAAAAGGGACTTCTTTCTTGTGAGGGCATTTGCATTACATTATCAACATTTTACTTGTTCAGTGATTGTAGATTGTTGATATTCTTTTGCTTGTCATAATAGTGTTGTCAAATGCATTAATATGATTTGGTTTGCTTAGTAGTTACATGGTCTTGTTTTGTAAAAGTTTATATGGGTACCCGAGTTGGATTTGAGTATGGTATATGTCATTGGGTTGATTTCTATATGTTGCTTTACTATCTATTTAGATTGAGTCATCGCTTGAGGACAAGCAACAATGCTAAGTTGATGGTGTTGATGTGCTGTCAAAAATATAGAATATTTGATGCCTACAACTTAGGATTTTGTGTGTGCTCAATGCGACTTTTATGGTTTTTATGTGTTTTTGTATTTGTTTTTACAGGAAAAGCAGGTTGGCAAAATTTTTGAGAAAGTTACAGGTTTTGCTGATTTTTTAGGACATATGAGACCCTTTACGAGTCATATCTTAGTTTATGAGATGTAGAGGTTATCTCGTTTAGGATTCCAGTGCTTGAAGTAAAACTGAAGTTCAACTATATAAGACCCAGTTATGAGTCATATTCCCATCTATGGGTTATAAAGGTATGCCTCGTAGTGATTTCCAATGTTGATCAGACTTGAACCAAGTGATGCAATTGTGGACTATGAAAGGTCAATATGAGTCATAGACCAGACTATGACTTATGAAGGTGTTTTGTAAAAGTGAAGTCCAAGGTACAAGAGACTGACCACGAAAGCCCGATTATGGCTCGTAACACGAAGTCAAGTCATAACTGTGACTTGTATTAGGCGTCAACTAGCTTTTCTTATTAATTTAGAGATTTGTTTTATAAATACTATAAATAGAAAATACTAGGTCATTTACAGGAGTTTTTGAAGTTTTTTTAGCAGGGAGGAAATAGAGACATATTGGGAGCACGAACTTTGAGAGTATTTTTTAGGGTTTATCTTTGGAGACTACATTTTGGAGAATAGATTCACTTGTGGATTAAATTCAACTTTCAATCTTGTGATTCTCAATATATATTTAGTTTTCTTGTTCTTCAATCTTCTTGGGTAAGTGATTAACTATGTCTTCTCTATTCATTATTTCATTATTTTCCCATGATATGTGTAGCTAAACCCACACTTGGGGTTGTGGGAACCATGAGAATCTAACTTAGAAAACCCGAATTATTTGTAATTCTTAGAATGGGTATTTTCAGGTATTAATCATTTCTCTTCATTTTGAATGTTTTCTAGTAGTGGCCAACATTAGAACTTGCCTAGTGTTACCTTCCTGATCCAGGTGGTAATGAATCGAAAAAGAGAATGATTAACAGAATTCAATGATGTGTTCTCATCTAATCAACCAAACTTGACCAAAGAAAAGTTGATTGGGACTATGGGTAATGGTTAGTTGAGCACATTATGGAGATGGGTCAAGTCCCGTAGTGAAATTAGACCTTCACCTTTGACCAAAGGGTTAGAAGAACCTAAATTACCGTCCTACATGCGATATTCTAGTTGAGAATTGTAAAATTCGGGAAAGTTGAGTTAGTGAATCATGGGGAACATAATACCCCAAGTTGCTCTCCATTATTATTTGTCTTCTAATTCTAGTTAGTTTAGTTTAGTTTTCTATCGATCATTGCAAACCCCCCTATTTTAGAGAATTAAGTTAATTGATGTTTGAATTAATTATTGGTGAACCAAGTTGCAAAAATCCCATATTCCCTATGGGATTTGATCCTAACCTTGGTTAGGTTTATTACTTTGACGATGGCTTTTACTTCAAAAGGAGGTGTATCTTGAACATGACTGGTCATGAAGAAAGGAAACACAGGAAGATTTCAAAATAATGTGGAGTTGTGTCATGGATGCAGAAAACCTGGAGATTAAATCAGGAAGTGTCCTCAAGGCAAGGTTGAAGTGTTCACTTCAAGGACAACTCAAAGTTTGGAAATGACAAACGAAAGGACCAGGTCCCTGAAAAGTTTATAAGAAAAGTTGTTGCAGACAAGACAATGATGAAGGCTTTAAGAGTATGAGGCAACTCATTCAGTGACTCAAAAAGACTGAGCAACCTAAAGATCCTTTTATGATGGTTGTGAAGGACGATGATGAGATATTTGACAAGCTATTTACCTTCACGGCATAATTTGATGATGAAACTGAAGATGAGGTAACCTTACTTGATCTAAAAGAAAAATTCAATCTTTATTCTACTAAGAAATTAAAGAAGTTTATCTGTGTTCTGATTGACTCTATTTGTGAATTCACTATTGATAAAGATGTGTTAAACAATAACATTGATATTTTTCAAGATGAAAAAACTGTTTTAGCCAATCAAATATCTGAGCTTAAAGTAAAGATTTTGGCTTTAGAAGCCAAAAAATTGAATTTTAAATTTATTGGAAAGTGAGTCTAAATCAGATGTCAAACTCAGGGGTAAGGTCAGTGAGAGTGAACTTATTCTTGAAGAAAAATTGAAATACTCCGAGTTGAAACTAATTCTCTCCTTAGAAAGAAATGTTATACTAGAGAAGGACTTGGTCAAGGTTAAGGATAATTTGAATAAATCACTGAAATGGGAAAACTCTTTTAGACTCCTGGGTGAAATGACAAATCATAAGGGGAATGAGAAGAAGGGATTAGATTATCCGAACAAAATTGATCCTCCTTACAATCCCCCTGGAATATATATATCTGTGTTTGATAACTTATTATGTTTGCTTTGTGGTAGAATTGGACATTTAAAAGGTGATTGTGGAGTCCTTAAATGAACTCTAAGGAAACAAGATTCTTAGAACTCTGGAGGTAAGAATGCTTATGCAGAACCTGGTCCCAAATCAAAAAGGAATAACAGAGAGTTGCCTGTCTGGACCAAGAAGAATTTGATTATACCTTTGTCTCCCTTCTAGGAACTCAAGCTGAAATGGGTTCCAAAGACTAACAAATGAGTATTGTACAAGAAAAGCCTGGAGGAAGTAGTCAATATTGGTTCATGGACAGTGGATGCTACAAGCATATGACCGAAAGAACTAAAAACTTCCTCTATTTGAAAGGAATGCAAGGTGGCAGTGTATCCTTTGGTAATGGTAAGAAAGGTTACATTATGGGAATTGGGAGAATTGGTAAATCTTTTGAAAAATCTATTGAAGATATGTACTATGTGAATGGTTTGAAGTACAGTCTTCTTAGTGTGTGTCAAAGTAGTGACAAAGAAAATGAAGTAAGGTTCTATCTGATAAGCGTATTATAACCAACTTGATGAGAAAGGAAGTGATACTTTGTAAAAACACGTATGTTGTTGATCTCAGTACTACTAGGGGTAATAACCTGATTTGTCTTAAGGTTCAAGATGAGACAAGTGATCTATGGAATAGAAGGCTAGGCCATATCAGTCCATTTTTACTGAATAAGTTGGTTTCTAAGGACCTGGTTCATGGACTACCTAGGATCAACTTCAACAACATCAAGGTATGTGAAGCTTGTGCAAAAGGATAACAAACAAGAAGTTCCTTCAAATCCAAGAATGAAGTGAGTATCATAAGACCACTTGAGCTAATTCATATAGATCTCTATGGTCCAATAAAGGTGCAAAGTCGAGGTATTAAAAGGTACATCTTGGTAGTTATTGATGATTGTTCCAAATTCACATAGGTTAAATTTCTGAGAGCCAAAGATAAAGTTGCTAATGTTTTGATAGCTCTCATCAAACAAATTCAAAAATAGTTTGGGTATGAAGAAAGGAAACACAGGAAGATTTCAAAATAATGTGGAGTTGTGTCATGGATGCAGAAAACCTGGAGATTAAATCAGGAAGTAGGGATTCACCAAAAAATATTTGCACCAAGAAATCTACAACAAAATGGAGTGGTGGATATGAAAAATAGAACTTTGGTGGAAATTGGAAGAACAATGCTAATAGTGTATGGTCTAGTGAAAAATTTTAGGGTTGAGGTTGTGAACACTGTATGTTATATGACCAATAGATGTCTGATCAAGTCCCCTAAAAAGCAAGACTCCTTATGAACTCTTGTTTGGATGCAAGCCTAGTATCAGCTATCTAAGAGCCTTTGATGCAAGTTTTTTATTCTTATCAATGGCAAAGAAGATTTGGGAAAATTTGACTCAAAGAGTGATGAAGGTCTCTTTGATACTCTTCAAACAGCAAATATAAAATATTCAATAAAAGGACCCTTTGTGTTGAAGAAAGTGTTCATGTCATTTTTTATGAATCAGGAAATCTTAAAAGCTCGGGTGATAAAGATGACTGTGAATTAGAAGAGCTGCTACAAATACTGAGGTATATCTTGATCAGTGATCCCTCAGTAGATTCTCACTCCTAAAATAAAGACATGAAGAAAGGTGGAGAGATAGGTAAAGAACCCATGAAGGGCCCTAGTTCATCATCCAGACCCTCTGAGGGTACTGGGATAAGAATGACCAATAAGCAGATCATGACCAGACAAATGAAGAAACAAGTCCTGATGCTGCATATAGTTAGAGTCAACCTATAGGAATGGTATCCATATGGAAGCATCAATCATCACATCCCATGAATAACTTGGTTTCTCCCTTGGACATTGGGATTCAAACCAGGTCCAAAAATAGAAATCTCATGTCCTTTTCAGTATTTTTCTCATAAATAAAGCCCAAAAATACCAAGGAGGCTCTTAAGGATGCTAATTGGGTAAGTTCCATACAAAAGGAGTTGCTTCAGTTTGAAAGAAGCCAAGTGTGGTATCTGGTTCCAAGACCTCCTGAAAGATCTGTGATAGGTACCAGGTGGATGTTCAGAAACAAGCCAGATGAAAATGGCACTACCACCAAGAATAAGTCCAATATTTGCTCCTATAGCAAGAATGGAAGCTATCAAAATTCTCATTGCATTTGCTGCTTACGTGGAATTCAAATTATTCAAAATGAATACTAATAGTGCCTTTTTAAATGGATATCTCAAGGAGAAAGTGTTTATGAAGCCACCACTAGGTTTTGAAAGCATCAATTTTCCTAATTATATGACAAAGTTGGATAAGACTCTTTATGGGTTGAAACACGCTCCAAGGGCCTAGTATGAAAGATCATCTAGGTTCCTACTAAGTCATGGGTACAAAAGAGGAAAAATTGAAAAAACACTATTTTTTAAGGTTAGATGAAAGAATTTGTTGATTCTTCAGGTATATGTTGATGACATAATCAATTGTGCTATTACCAACTCACTTTGTGAAGAATTCAAGTACATGATGAGAAGTGAGTTTGAGATAACCATGATAGGAGAACTTAATTTTTCCCTTAGGTTACAGATCAAGCAGACACCAAAAGGAACATTTATCAATCAGGAGAAGTACATCAGAGATTTGCAGAAGAAGTATCAGATGATGGAAGCCAAACCTATTGATACACCTATGGGAACCAGTTCAAAATTGGATGCTGATAAACCTGGTCCCAAGGTAAATAAGACTATGCATAGAGGGATCATAGGATCATTGTCATATCTGACTACCAGCAGATCTAATATAGTCTTTAGTATGTGAATGTGTGCTAGATTACAAGCATGTCCAAAGGAATCCCACTTGAAGGCAGCAAAGAGAATTTTGAGATATCTCAAGGGCATTGGGAACTTAGCCTATTTTGTCGAACTGGTGATTCCTTTGAGCTGGTGGGATATGCAGATGCTGATTTTGCTGGGTACTTGGTTGACCACAAAAGCACCTTTGGAATGGCTAATTTTTTGTGTTCATCTCTCATCTTCTGCGGTACTAAGAAACAAAATTATGTGGCTTTAGTTGTTGCTACTTATTACTGTCAATTGCTTTAGATCAAGTAGCAAATAGAAGATTTTGGGGTTTTGACGGACACCATACCCCTGATGTGTGACAGCATAAGTGCCTTGAACACGACAAAGAATTTGGTTCAGCATAAAAGGACAAAGCATATTGATGTAAGACATCATTTTCTTAGGGATGAGGTTGAGAAAGGTAATGTATGTATGAAGTTCTGTAGCATAGAGGACCAAATAGCTAAAATTTTTACTAAGCCTCTATGTAGGGACTAGTTTGAAAAGAGTCGGATGAGGATGGGGCCGATTAAGCTAAGCGTATCTAAGCCACCATGATGGTGAAATCTCTCTTATTTTGGCTAAATTCCTATGCAAGTATCTGAGTTCTAGTTCATGGTATTTTGAATTCACATTTGTACCTTGTAGGTATGCATGATCAACAACATCATAGGTGCTAAAGAAGAGACCTTGAAAGAAGTTCGACAAAAGTAGCATAGATCGTCAGGGACCTTGTTCCCTTTCAAAGGTTAGTATTCTATTCATAGCAATGGTGCAATTATGAAATATGTCAGAACTTTTCCTACACTTTTTCAACTTCTTTGAAACCATGTCTTTTCAACCCTACTTCTGAAAAGACATATCCACTTTGGGACCAGACACGTCTCTTCATTCCCTATAAAGTTACACTCAACCTACTTCTCTCTCTCTCATTTTTTTTTAAAAATCCTTTGTCTCTCTAACCTTTCTCTTTTTTTTTCCTTCTGAAATATCTTAGCAATCTCTATCTCTAAGAAGCAAAGATCGTCTAGAAATGAAACCTCCTCCTGTAACAAGACTGACACTCTTCCCTCCACTCCTATCCAATCTCCACTCAAACCAGAGGAGTGGTATACTTCAACAAAAATTCCTTCTTCTCCCATACCTTCATCACCCACTAATCATGACCCATCTCTTCAACCCTTGAGTCAGGATCATTCACCTGATTCCTCCACTAGGGCACCAGGTTCTGCGTCAGAAGGATGAAATCCTGTTAACCTTGTAACTGCCTCCACCGAAAAACAACCCTCTTCTTCTCAACTAGGTCCCACCTCTTCATCCATTTCAGAAAGATTCTTCAATGGGGACCTACCAATTGAGAAAATGACTAGGTCAAATATACTGGCTTCTTGTGAAGAATGGGTAGTAAAAGGCTTGACAAAAATAAAGGGGGATGACTTGTTTGCTCAAGAGGAAGCAAAATCACCAGACCTCTAATTGGTGTTAGCCACTCCATTGTTCGATCAAATTTCCATGCGTAAAATACATCCCATTAATGTTGTTGCAGTAAGAGAAGAGGAAGATGATAAGACAATGTGCCTTTAATATGGAAACAGAGAAAGCCAACCAGTGCTGCTCCATCATCTCCTGTCACTGAGAATGACCAAGTTGCAGAAGAAGGTTGTCATGACCCAACCAATGGGCCATGACTGGTACCTGTTTAGGGCACTCGGACATATTATTAAGTCAAACTCAAATTATAATTACTATTTCATTTCAAGAAATTTTTGCAGAATTTCCTCTGTATTACTGACTAGCCACCTGAAATAGAAAAGTCCAGCGAACCAACAAAGGAGTCACAACATATACATATGTACATACGCGGGCTG
>DF370459.1:2661-12739 GCA_000787875.1 Solanum virginianum
GGCATCAGAAGGGTTCAAATTTCTGAAATCAGCATCACGTACTACCAACATAGGGTAAATGAGCCAGGGAAGACCGCTACATTCACAAGTCACCACTATAATTAAGAGTGATAGATCAACAAAGGTATAGGAGTCAAACGTATATGCAAATATCAAAAAATATTTCTTTATCCAAAATCTCAAACTGATGCATAACGTACAGGAATGATGACGATCTCCAAACTCGCGCCATACTATCGCCTCACACCAAAAATTTTAAATCTCCGAAGTCTCCGACACAACTCACAAATATAGGATAGGTGATGTGGCCCAGCACTCATGTTATAGAATAGGTGAGCTGAGGCAAACTGTGGCCCAGCACTCACGTCGTAGGATAGGTGAGACGAGGCGAACTATGGCCCAACACTCATGTATCATAATACAGAAAGGACATCATGCCGATAAGTGAGCCGAGGTGAACAAGGCCCAGCACTCACGTGAGCCGGGGCGAACGAGGCCCAGCACTCACACATCATAATGCCAACATATCCAAAGCCCAGCTCCTTATGGCTCCAACCCAGCACTCACGTGAGTCGGGGCGAACGAGGCCCAGCAGTCACACGTCATAATGCCAACATATCCAAAAGCCTAGCTCCTTATGACTCTAAACTAAGCAAAGCTGACCTATGGGCAAACCGACCCGCCATATCCAGCCTGCTTCAGAATATATATATATATATATATATATATATATATATATATTACGCACGATAACAACTGCCCGGGAACCGGTGAAGGACATCATAATAGGCACGAATAGAGTCGTGAGAAGTTTTATGCACAAAACCAGTATCATGAGCCCAAAGATATGGAAAATGTTCATATTTGGAATCAAAATAATATTTGTTTCTAAATTCTTTTAGTTATCAAAATTTTGCGTAAAGGGTGTCGTGGATCCCACGGTCGATGAAAACCCGAACCAGTCCGAATCAGGAGGAACATATTTTACCTTTATCATGCAACCTATAGTTTCCAAACTAATTAACTTCCTTTCAAACTTAGTTTCGATTCTTAATAACTTGTCAGTAGACAGAAAAAGCAGTAACATGCTGGGCAGTGGTAGAGCCAAGCAGGCTTAATACAGCAAAATGAGACATGATTTGTTGTAACTTGAAGCAATATGATAGCATTATTTCGACAACAACTAGTTCAGGAGAAACAGATGACAAAAACCAATACCTTTCAGGTGTACAAGGACCAAAAATAGAACACTTTCGACCTAGAAAGTTATGGCTTCTCAATTTATCTAATATGAAACAAAATTCTAGAAAAAAAGAACCAAGTAGATGAGCTCAACAATCTGATTTTAATAGAGAACCAGTATATAGTTATGGCAGTGGCTTGTAAATGAACACGTTTATGGGCATGGGAATTGGACTACTGCACAGAAGTGAAGGTTTCAGATGGTGGGGCTAATTACCAAAATATCAGTTTGCACATGAAAGATTTAAATAGAGAACGAGTTGCTTCACAACAAATTGCACTTCAAAGGTAATGGAGTTCTGTGAAATGAACTCTTCAAGAATACTTAGCATATGCCAAAAAGCAATCCAAGAGCAGCTGAATAACCTTACTTCACATGCAACAGCTTCTTTTCACAAACTATCAACCAAACTCCAAAAGAATCAATATAAAAGAGAATTGATGGAAACAATATTAAGCAACCTCAGCATTTTATATCTCTTTCTTGGATGAGACAAAATATATTGGATGTGTTGTCTTAAATTTCACAAAAATTTACAACGCAAAATTTTCTGTTCTTATCAGCCACAAATAAAAGGAAATGTATGTTTATGTAGCTAAAAGTTATTCTAGTTATCAATTTCTATATGCTATACCAAGAAACGAATATAGGGTATATTTAAACCCAAATTGCAAAGTAAGAGGGATATTACGAAACTTATAGCATTAGCTAAGTTTACTAAGTCATGCCATAAAACAAATGCTTTACATACCTCAATTCCTTCGTCCAAGTAATCCCAACGCCAAACTACTAAGGACAAACAGAGAAGGCATTTATTTAGATCTTTTGCTGATAGAAATGTGAAAAAAAAGTCTAAGAAAAGAATAAAACAAAATAAGAAAAAGAAAGAAAGAAAGAAAGAAAACAGAGAAGCAATTTGGGGGAGACAAAAGTTATTCCTACTCTGCTATGATAAACATGGTGGTGATGATATATGGCATATAATTCTTGTTTCCAGAGAGAAGCAAATGTGCACTAACATTCACATAATTTAAAGTCTAAGCCACTGACCACTAATCTCAAAACTGGAAATAGAGAACACAATAAGGAACTGAAATGTTTTTAAAATGAACAACTCTCTAATATAGATCCGAAACTACTACTCAAGGCTGATTTAAACCTTTCAATCCCAAAACCAGCTCAAACAATAATACAAAACTAATATAACTCGAACATGATAGCTGAGTCAACATCCAAACCAAACAGAGAAATAGATCTGTGTTAATGCAAGATTTAAGCAAATATAGAGTCAAAACTTGTAATTTGAAGCATACATGTAAACCAGTAGTCTTAATATTATTCAAGCAGCCACATAGCAACTACAACTAAATTCAAAGATCAATTAAACAGTTCAGGAAAACGAATATGACTAGAGAAAAACTAAAATGAAACTTTGAACAGCAGCTCAAGACACTGATATGTTTGATAAATAAAACTAAAACAGAGATTTAAGGATGAGACAGGAAGGAACTTAACCAGGGAACCATGTTCAAACTAAACAAAGTTTGAAACTCAAGTATACACCTGAATAAATTGAGTTCCAAACCTCTTCAAACAAGGACAAAATAAATCACATCAGTAAACTCAACATTGGATATAACACATAGGAGATGATCCCAAATTTTAGGCATTATTATCAAGAATAGATCAAGACAACACGAAACTAAACACTTCAACCAGATTCGCCTTTTTACAAATGGATTAGACACCTTGAAGAAACAAAACGTATTCTATCAACAACTAACAAATGTAATAAACATGTAATAAGCAAAACTTGGCAAAATAAGTAAGAGCAACTTAGTCATACTTATATAGAATAGATTGTTGCCAACATCTTTAAGGGAGCAGCCATAACTAACAATGTTATTGAACAATGAGTGCATTTATAACTTGAAAAGGGCTTTAAACAGGAAATCAGTAGAAAATATATTCTTAAACTCAAACTCAGAATCAAAATCCAGGACTTTAGTGAAACACAACAGATAAAATCATTTGACAATCATCATATATAGAAAAGGAGGAAGAAAAGAAGAGACATGTAACCGCTGTCATTTGAACCTCAAAAATCAGAACAAATGAGAGGAGACTGAAACAAAAAGGACACAAGCAGACAAGGAAAACTCAGTTTACATGAGACCAAAACAAACCAAACCTGAGATGCTTGTAACTCAAAATCTAGATTCAAACCAAAACAAACTTTAACTATCAACCAGATAAACATCACTCACAATAATATTCTAGCAATTTCAAGTTAAAATCTATACAACAGTGACAATAACAAAACATTCAGTAGAGCTAGTAACACTTTTAACATGAGTACCAACATCTAACTTCTTAATCGACTAGGACAATAAGTATAACAGTAAAAAAAAAATATCAAGCAGAAATTCTAAGAGAGCGGCGTATAAGGGAAAAATCATAATACCATACCCCTAAAGTTATCTAGCAACAGATTTCTCCCTTGTCGAGAGTTAAAAATTGATTCAAGTGAGCTTATGGTTAACTAGGAAAAAAATATAAAACAAAAAAAAACTCCAAAAATAAGCATGAGAGATCAACAAAATAATGTACCCAAGAAGAATTTTAGAATTCTTGGTGCGAAGAACTGGAAGCTATGAGCTGCAAACCAGCAAAGAACACAACTGAGCAAAACTAGGGTTTTTAACAATCTTTTCCTCGTCATAGGTAAGAAAGCTACCAATTTATCTCACTGATGAACAAACTGACATATGCACACTTACAATTTTGAGAGGAAAGATATGATTTAGGGCTCAAGAGTTGTGTGTATATCAAAGACTTTAGCATTTTTTTTCCAAGTATAAGATAACATAAAGGCATAAAAATCTTACATATGTGTATATATGTATATGCATACAAGACTTGACAAGTCTTAAGGATTACACTTTGGTCCCCAATGTTTTCAATAATGTCTGTTAAGTCCCAATTTTTTTTTCAAGAATGCCACATTTAGACCCAACTTTCAAAATGGTTCCAATACACCACAATACGAGTTCTAATATGTTCAGTAAATCAAGTTCATGATGATTATCAAGCATACAAAAATACATAGAATATATAGTTTACAAGAAAATCTTCAAAAAATATGCATGAAGACTCAATACTTTAACAATATTTCTATTACCTTCAATGGGGCTACATGGAAGAACAACTACATACTGGCTTAGATGCCCGGGTTGATGATAGACAATCAAACTAGTCGGATTCTGGCTTGAAATCCTAGAATGCTAGCCCTTTCTTCTCTTATTTACTCAAAGTCTCTGATTAGAACGTGTATAGGCTTAAGAATGGGTTTAGAAAACCCTTTACAGATTGAAAATGACCTATAATGGTTGTAGTTTAAGTTTAGAAGAGGTAAAAAAAAGTTTGAAATATCCCTCATTAAAACTGAAAAAATTTATAATATAATGGACCTCGTCTGGGATGCGAACTTATTCCCTCACAGTTCATTTTTGCATAAAACTTTTTTGATCGAATTCCTAACCTTGTAGAAAATATTAGGTCAAAATTAAATGTAGGTCCATGACAAGTTTACGATGCGGAGGTGTCGCGTATTCAGCTGAAAATTGCACCTTACTTCGAAAAATTATCTTTTGATCTGATTACTATAAAATTGAGTTCCAAACCTCTTCAAACAAGGACAAAATAAATCACATCAGTAAACTCAACATTGGATATAACACATAGGAGATGATCCCAAATTTTAGGCATTATTTTATGTTGATCACAACTCCGACCTTAAATTTCTCAAAAAGGTTTAGGATGATGTGTTATGCGGTTGATCTCTTATCTAGGGGTATTTTGGTAATATTACGAAGTATAACAACAAAGTAATTAAGTGTTCTCCTATCTAAGTGTTAAAGTAGGAACCATATGGCCTGGTGGGTTAAGTCAGGATTGTTTTAGACCATAAATTTTGAAAGAATATTTCTCAAATGCCATATCAATACCACATAAAATGAGAAAGAAAAAATATTAATTAATGCGATACACGTACAAAACGTGTACACTTAACTAATATCATCTAAATGTTAAATTCATAATGAGAATTTATCATTCAATAGAAACGTTACACAACCATGTTTGGATGAGTTTGGTCAATTTCTTATTTATTGCATATTTGACCCCCAATAGCATTTTTGACATGATAAATTAGCTCCTTGGAGCTTCTCTTTCTCTTTACATTATTCATACAATTCGCAAAATATTCTAAGCTAGTATTCCTTCGGAGGGAGAAGAAACTCCCTTGAAAGTGGTTAGTCACATGACCAATCTTCAGGTACTTTGTTTTTTTCAAATATTTATTATTGATATGTATTTGTACGAATTTTTTGTTTTCAAAACTATGCTTGTTTCCATTAATGTCAATTAATTTATTCAATATTTAAATGAATATGAAATTAACTAAAGTTTGAAACAAAAATTAGTACTCGTCATTCTATCTATCTATCTATCTATCTATCTATCTATCTATCTGTCTGTCTGTCTGTCTGTCTGTCTATCTTAGAATGTGCTAAGTTAAGTTTTGAGTATAATTTGCACTTCAAAAGTTAGATAAAAAGGAAGGAGAATTGTTCAAACCCTACAAGGAAATTTCCACCCCCTCCCTCTCCCGTCTTTGTGCCTAGATCTGGACATTCTTTTTCCAGGATTTCATTTTATCACCTCCCCGCCACCAATACCTAAATCTATACATTCTTCATTCAGAGTTTTACTGCTCAGCCTATAGTGTGTCACCCTGCAACTATCTAATATCGGGTCAATCCTAAATGGACCATTGAGAGTTATTTTGCTTTCTCTAATGAGAGTTGAAAATTAGACCCAGGTGAGTGTTTATTTCCTTTTCTTCATTATTAATAAAATTCCATATTTGTTAAAAAAAAAGAAATATTTCCTAGGTTCTACATTTGCTCTGGCTCTGATCATGTCTAGTTAAGTCTTGGACTGAATGTACAATCCAAAAGTTATTTCATAGGAAGAAATATTGTAAGAAATATTTTGGCCCTTTCTTATTTCGACATTCTGCGTAACACATTTTTTATCACAAAAATTAAAGAATATTTTGACATATTCAATCTATTTTTTTTTAAGATCATAAAATTTATTTATTTTCTTATTTTGCTATTTCTCAAACACCGTATCAATACCACATAAAATGAGACTGAAAAAATATTAATTAATGTGATGCACGTGTGAAACGTGTACGCTTAAAAAATATAATCTAAATGTTGAATTCATGATAATAATTTATCATTTGATAGAAATGTTACACAACTAGTTTGGATGAGGTTGGTCAATTTTTTGTTTATTTTATATTTGACCCCCAATAGCTTTTCTTACGTTATAAATTAGTTCATTGGAACCTTCTCTTTCTGTCTTTGCATTATTCATACAATTCACACAATATTCTGAGTTAGTATTCCTCAGAGGGAGAAGAAACTCCCTTGAAAGGGGTTATTCACATGATCAACCTTTAGGTACTTTATTTTTTTAAAAATATTTATTATCAATATGTATTTGTATGACTTTTCTATTTTCAAACACTACGCCTTGTTTCCATTAATGTCAATTAATTTATTCAATATTTAAATGAATATAAAATTAACTAAAGTTTGAAATGAAAGTTAGTACTCGCCATTCTATGTATCTATCTATCTTAGAATTCGCCAAGTTAAGGTTTGAGTATAATTCATACTTCAAAAGTTAGATCAAAAGAAAGGAGAATTTCTCAAACTCTACAAGGATATTTCCACCCCATCCCTCTCCCATCTCTGTGCCTAGATCTTGACATTCTTTTTCCAGGACTTCATTTTATCACCTCCCCACCACCAAATACCCAAATTCATACATTCTTTATTCGGAGTTTCACTACTCAACCTAGAGTGTGTTACCTTGCAACTATTCAATGTCAGGTCATGCCTAAATAGGTCATTAGGAGTTATTTTGCTTTCTCTAATGAGACTTGGACATTAGGCCCAGCGAGTGTTTATTTCCTTTTCTTTATTATTACAAAAATCTCATATTTGTTTTTTTTAAAAAACATTTTCTGGGGCCTATATTTGCTCTGGCTCTGATCATGTCTAATTAAGTCTTTGATCGAATGTACAATCCAAAAGTTCATTCAAAGGAAGAAATATTGTTTCAGTATCAGATTTGTTTCCCCTTTTTTTGGCCATTTCTTATTTCGACTTTATGCGTAACACATTTTTTACCATAAAAATTAAAGAATATATTGACATATTCAATCTATCTTTAGTGTAATATCATAAAATTCATGTCTATTTTTAGTTTGTTATTTCTCAAATACCGTATCAATACCACATAAAATGAGATGAAAAAAATATTAATTAATGTGTTACACCTACGAAATGTGTACGCTTAACAAACATCATCTAAATGTTGAATTCATAATGATAATTTATCATTTAATAGGAACGTTACACAAACTAGTTTGGATGAGGTTGGTCAATTTTTTATTTATTGTATATGTGACCCCCAATAGCTTTTCTTACGTTATAAATTAGCTCCTTGGAACCTTCTCTTTTTGTCTTTGCATCATTCATACAACTCACAAAACATTCTAAGCTAGTATTCCTTCAGAGGGAGAAGAAACTACCTTGAAAGGGGTTATTCACATGGCCGATCTTTAGGTACTTTATTTTTTTAAAATATTTATTATGGACATATATTTGCACGAATCGTCTATTCTAAAAATTACACCTTGTTTCCATTAATGTCAATTAATTTATTTAATATTAAAATGAATATAAAATTAACTAACGTTTGAAATGAATTAGTACTCGTCATTCTATCTATCTATCTTAGAATGTACCAAGTTAAGTTTTGAGTATAATTCGCTCTTCAAAAGTTAGATCAAAAGGAAGGAGAATTGCTCAAACCCTACAAGGAAATTTTCACCCCCTCTCTCCCCCGTCTCTGTGCCTAGATCTTGACATCCTTTTTGCAGGATTTCATTTTATCACCTCTCCACCCCCAATACCTAAATCCATATATTCTTTATTTGGAGTTTCACTGCTCAGCCTAGAGTGTGTCACCCTGCAACTATCCAATGTTGGGTCATGCCTAAATGGACCATTAGGAGTTATTTTGTTTTCTCTAATGAGACTTGCACATTAGGGCCAAGTGAGTGTTTATTTTCTTTTCTTTATTATTTATAAAATGCCATATTTGTTTTACCAAAAAAAATATTTCCTCCGGCCTACATTTTTTCTGGCTCTGATCATGTCTAGTTAAGTTTTGGACCAAACATACAATCCAAAAGTTCTCTCAAAGGAAGTAAAATTGTTTAAGTATCAGAAATATTTTTCCTTCTTTTGGCCATTTCATATTTCGACTTTATGCGTAACATATTTTTTACCACAAAAATTAAAGAATATTTTGACATATTTCAATCTATCTTTAGTTTAAGATCATAAAATTCATGTTTTTTTTAGTTTGTTATTTCTCAAACACCGTATCAATACCACATAAAATGAGACGGAAAAAATATCAATTGCTGATACACGTGCGAAACGTGTACACTTAACAAATTTCATCTAAATGGTGAATTCATGTATGATGATAATTTATCATTTAATAGAAACGTTACACAGCTAGTTTGGATGAGGTTGGTCAATTATTTATTTATTTTATATTTGACCCCCAATAACTTTTCTTAAGTTATAAATTAGCTCCTTGAAACCTTCTTTTTCTATATTTGCATTATTCATACAATTTACACAACATTCTAAGCTAGTATTTCTTTAGAGGGAGAAAAAACTCCCTTGAAAAGGGTTATTCACATGGCCGATCTTCAGGTACTTTATTTCTAGATCTTGACATTCTTTTTCCAGGACTTCATTTTATCACCTCCCCACCACCAAATACCCAAATTCATACATTCTTTATTCGGAGTTTCACTACTCAACCTAGAGTGTGTTACCTTTTTTCTAGTTTCAAAAACTACGCCTTGTTTTCATTAATGTTAGTTAATTTATTTAATATTTAAATGAATATATAATTAACTAAAGTTTGAAATGAAAATTAGTACTCGTCATTCTATCTATTTATCTTAGAATGTGCCAAGTTAAGTTTTGAGTATAATTCGCACTTTAGATTAAAATTCTAGAATTTAATTTTTTTTCAACATATAGATATGCCATAGAAAGACATAACATGCTTGGTCTTGTAAATGTACACATGTGCATATAAACATTCATAAATTTCTACTCACATACTTAAAGAAAATTCCAACTTAAATTCTTGCAAGGAAATTTTTACCCCTTCCCTCTCCCGTCTCTGTGCCTATATCTAGACATCCTTTTTCCAGGATTTCATTTTATCATCTCCCCACCACCAATACCCAAATCCATACATTCTTTATTCGAAAATATTGGTCCCAAAATTTGAAATCATTCCAAAACACCAATTTACGGGCTCTAACAATACCCAAATCCATACATTCTTTATTTGGAGTTTCATTGCTCAGCCTAAAGTGTGTCACCCTGCAACTATCCAATATTCGGAATTTCACTGCTCAGCCTAGAGTGTGTCACCCTGCAACTATCCAATGTTGGGTCATGTCTTAATGGATCATTAGGAGTTATTTTGCTTTCTCTAATGAGACTTGGACATCAGGCCCACGTGAGTGTTTATTTCCTTTTCTTTATTATTTATAAAATGCCATATTTGTTTTTTTAAAAACAAAAAACATTTCCTCGGGAGCAAATCTTATATACAATTATATCATTATGTGTTTCCAGCAGGAGCAAAGTTTTT
>DF370456.1:0-10000 GCA_000787875.1 Solanum virginianum
GGAAAAGGGAGTTATAGTTTTTAAACCCATAAAGCATAAGTTCTTTCAAAGTTTCTCCAATTTTGCATATTCTTGCAATTTACAAATTCCAAGGACATAAGAATCTAGATTTTTGACCAAGTGTCATAAGAGTGCCAAAGAACTAATACAAACCGTATAAGACTGGATTTCAAGAATAGTGTTCTTTTAAGACTCATAACATTACACGTTTAACTAAATCATGCCAAAGGAAAGGAGGTGCTTTACATACCTCAATTCTTTCTCCAAACTAATCCTAACGTAAAGCCAATCCAACCTATACTTCCAGATGTCCAACGTCTACAACAAATCATAATGAAAATTTAGATGCTCCATCAACAACCCTCCCATCATCATACAGACTACACATATTCTGATAAAGAGCATGGATAAAAACTCATCTGCTGTGGACTCAACCAAACAAATTAATTTATTGATTTATGCAAGAAAGCCAGTAAGCCAATAATTGCTTCAATCGTGAACCTAAGGATACTTCCCTTTATACATATTCATCTATAATAGCTCAATACTGATCTTATAAAACATTTGACTTCAATTTTTATCCAAACCCAATGAGTAAAAGAAGATAATTTACTTGATGAAATTGTGTGGAGTTCAGTTTTAACTGAAGCCAAAGCAAAGTTCTAACATCACTATAGTTATCACTTGAGAATATTGCCATAAAAATTGTGTTACTCTGATAGAGTGGAAGGTGAATCTGCAAGCAGTTCCACTGTATTGACACAAATAGTCTCAAATTTTTACTTGTATTACTAGATGCTGCTTATATTGGCACTTGTATGACTAGATGTTGTCCAATCTTCATGAGGTTGAGCACAAGCCAAATTCTGATGCTCAAGTTGTATAACCCAATGTGCCTTTGCAAGGGCATTGGTCAACTAGATTTGTTTCACTCAAAAAGAACCAGTAAATCTCAATATCAATAAACCCCATTCAGGGTCAAATCAACATGGAACATTACCAGTCAACTAAAAATCAACAGGAACTTTCTTACGAGAGATGTGAAGCAGCAACAGATGCTGAAACAAACTAGACTAGAAATCTTATCTAAGAGAATCTTAGTAAAGCCTACTATGGTGAATCTGACATCATTCTTAGCCCTCACATTCGTGCATCAAAATGCAGCTAAGGAAATAAAGTTGCTTTAATCTGATTCCTCAACCCATCCATCAAATATATTTAATCTTCAATTAATTTTTTTTTATGTAAGACTCTTTCTTTAGAGCACGAATTCATTCTTCAATTAATTGTTTTTGATAACCATGATAATTTCATTCACATACAACTAATTGGAGATTGGTTGCTAATAAGTTAATCAATTTCTTCAACAACTAAACATCAGTTATAACTTTCACCCATCTTAAATAAGCAAAACTAAAGCTTGTGGACAGAAGATAGAGCAACGTACCTCCTCATGCTAAGACACCCATATGCAACATATACCTCACCAAATGGCCACAACACCTATACCCAAAACTCAATTCCAACATTCAAGTTTTCATGATTTCTTTCATTAATGCAACATATACCTCACCAAATGGCTACAACACACATACCCAAAACTCAATTCTAACATTTAAGTTTTCATGATTTCTTTCATTTCAACATACTACAACATACATAGAACCTTAATAGCACATAAAATAACATGATTTCTTACCTTATTACTTCAACACCTCAATTGAGTTAGGGTTCTAATCTTGAGTAAAGAAATGTTTTCTTGCTCAAATACCTTTTTCAAGCTACTAAGGGGATCCAAAATGGAAGATTTATACCATCAAAATGATTTGGAAATGGAAGAAAGTGGATTGCGGATTTTGGGGGCATAGGCCGAGAGTCTTGGTTTTGGTTTTGTTCTCACTTTGCTCTTGAGTTTTTGCTTTATTGTTTTGTCTAGGTATGGAATTTCCTAAAGTAAGATCCTCTTATATCCATGTATATCTAGAAGTCTTGGTCACACACACACATGGTCCACCCCCACACACTTGTGCTAGTGAAAATACAACACTAAGTGTAGGTGGGCACACTTAAGTCTTCAAGACCCCAAATTTTTCCAAAATTCCTCTTTATTCCCTAAATTTCCTATGTGAGCCAATTAAGGACATATGAATCCTAACAACCCAAGTTTCAAAAATTCTACTTGAGTTCCAAACTTCCTAATAATGTCACTTTAGTCCCCAAACTTCCAATAATACCACTTCAATCCAAAATTCCCGTAACGGTTCCAATGCACAAAAATATGGGTTCTAACATCCATCCCCCTTATACATTCATCCTCGAATGTTAAACCTGCCTTACGGCTTACGTAAATAACTTAGGGGGGTTTTTGTTTAATTATCACAACAATTACTAACACTGCTCTATCCCCCGATCTAGGATCAGAAAGAAGAGTAACATCCTAAATGTCCTGTAGCCTCCTGTTTATAGATGTGGTGTATGACATACCGATAAACAAGACTCTAATAGCACGGTCTGTGGACACTTCGAGGACTAACCGCTCTAATACCACTTCTGTCACGACCCAACCCGTGGGTCGCGACTAGTTCCCGAATTGGGCTCCTAGACGCAATCACCAAACCAAATTCTAATTACAACAGCTATCATATATATTTTATTTCCAAAAATTTCGGCAGAATTTCCTTTGCTTATACACTAATCCAAACACACTACACACAGAAAATCCAAACAGAATATAAAACAAATACATATGCGGGCTGACAAGGTCACCGCTGCGGTTAAGACCGCCTATCGAACATATTATGCAGGTCTAAACAGACAAACTGGGCACAACCCACACGTATGTATCTAAAGATCTCTAACAGACTGACACAATCATAAGACAGGACAGGGCCCTGTCGTACCCTCAGATGACCGTATATGCAAAATAAGAAAAAAGTGTATATACCAAATGTTCGCCCCGAAGCAAAGGGAGCAATTCGTTCAGTAGGTGGGAATCCTAAGTTGGAGGGTCACTAACCTGTACGTCTGTACTGTAAATGACAACACAGGAACAAATCAAGCACAACATTGCAAATTAAACCATTCTTCGTGCTAAAAAAAAGGTGACAGAAGGTAGATGTCATAGCGGAGCATTCTAATTTATATTGAAGTAGAAATGGCCTGTCACATTAGCGCAGTTTTGATCCTTTAAAAGGCTTGGATGAAACCAGGTTCTAACACATGTTCAAGTGGAAATGTAGCACATCTTGTTACCAATGAAAGCATTCAGGTCCCTCTAAAAACACTAGAATATGATCAGACTTCAAAGAGATGCTATAATACATTCTCGGGTGAAAATAAGTCATAGTCCATCACCATTTAAAGTTGCATAATATCATTGACCCAATAACCAGCTGATTCCAAAGATGAGAAGATAGACTTAAGGCATAATGTCATACTTTTTTCTGCACTAACATCTAATGCCACACTCAACAGATAAACATGACAAGAACTCCACCAAGACGTGGACAGTAACCTTAACCAAGCTAAAACACATCAGAAGAAAGTAAGGAGGAAGAAATGAGTGTGAGTAAGACAGATACAAAGCTATCAGTTCATTCTATGTGCAAATTAAAGAAGTAACACATATTTCTTAACATCAAATCTAGAATAAGGTCTTAATAACAAGTTGAGTTGTCTTAAAGCGATCATCCTTCCAACACAAACCCAAGAGCTAGTACTAGAAAATGATTTAACTATTTCATCTCAAAACTTACCCCCCAAACACTATGAATCAGTAAACCTTTAACAGTAAAGCAAACTTATAAGATTACAACAAACAGCAGAACAGACTCTGAATTGGTGAGATTTGAGCAACTATTTAAAATCAGGAATTTGCAATTTTGAAGCATACATGTAAACTAGCAGCATCTTAATTTTATCCAGGCAATCACATAACAATTACAGCTAGACTAATCAATTCATCAAGTGCAACCATGCGCTAGGAAACTAAACTGAAAGATGGTTCAGGACATTGATAGCAATTTAAAGAGTTAAGCCAGGTTTTTATCTTTTTAAAGATGCAAACTTCAAACAGGGGCAGATATCAAAGTGCTTACTTTCTAGAACATAAGGTATATAGCAAACAAGGCCAAAGTATAAAGGTACATGCATATCCAAAATATTGACATACTTACTTCCCAATACATGAAACTAAGGGATAACTGAACCAAGATTATAGAGAGCAAGTATTTATCCAAAGTATCAAAGTGTCTACATCTAATATTCAATCACAAAACGTTTACTTTCCAAACATATCAAACATAGGATAAGTGAGCCAGACATTATGTATCCTCGTCCCTGTCTCACATATCATTATACAGACATAGCGTAAGTGAGCCAGCGTTATGTATCGCCGTCCCTGTCTCACACGCCCAGCATAGGTGAGTCGAGCGTTACGTATTGTCATCCCTGTACACACCTATCGTAATACCAAAGCAGCCAGTGTAAGTTGGGCGTTACGTATCGCCATCCCCATACTCACCTAGCATAACACAGCATCAAACACCACATAACAGACAAGTGATTAGGGCATTACATATTACCATACCCGTACCCACCGTCAAACAAAGCTTAACATCAGACTATATCATGTGCACAAAATCATTATCATAAATCCCAAACATAAGTAAAAATAGTTATATACGAACTCAAAATATTATTTTCTCTAAATTCTTTCAAACTTATCCAATTCTACATATTATAACAGTCTATGAAATTCTAATACCTATAAGTTAAGAATATGACAAATTTTCATAAAAACACCAAGGAACAAACATAAGTCATACCCAAACTCGAATTGCGGGAAAAGGGAGTTATAGTTTTTAAACCCACAAAGCATAAGTTCTTTCAAAGTTTCTCCAATTTTGCATATTCTTGCAATTTACAAATTCCAAGGACATAAGAATCTAGATTTTTGACCAAGTGTCATAAGAGTGCCAAGGAACTAATACGAACCATATAAGCCCAGATTTCAAGAATAGTGTTCTTTTAAGACTCATAACATTACTAGGTTTAACTAAATCATGCCAAAGGAAAGGAGGTACTTTACATACCTCAATTCCTTCTCCAAACTAATCCCAACGCAAAGCCAATCTAACCTATACTTCCAGATGTCCAACGTCTACAACAAATCACAATGAAAATTTAGATGCTCCATCAATAACTCTCCCACCATCATACAGACTACACATATTCTGATAAAGAGCATGGACAAAAACTCATCTGTTGTAGACTTAACCAAACAAATTAATTTATTGATTTATGCAAGAAAGCCAATAAGCTAATAATTGCTTCAATCGTGAACCTAAGGATACTTCCCTTTATACATATTCATCTATAATAGCTCAACACAGATCTTATAAAACATTTGACTTCAATTTTTATCCAAAACTAAAGAGTCAAAGAAGATAATTTGCTCGATGAAATTGTGGGGAGTTTAGTTTTAACTGAAGCCAAAGCAAAGTTCTAATATCACTATAGTTATCACTTGAGAATATTGCCATAAAAATTGTGTTATTGATAGAGTGGAAGGTGAATCGGCAAGCACTTCCACTGTATTGACACAAATAATCTCAAATTTGTACTTGTATTACTAGATGCAGCTCATATTGGCACTTGTATGACTAGATGTTGTCCAATCTTCATGAGGTTGAGCACAAGCCAAATTCTGATGCTCAAGTTGTATAACCCAATGTGCCTTTCCAAGGGCATTGGTCAACTAGATTTGTTTCACTCAAAAAGAACCAGTAAATCTCAAAATCAATAAACCCCATTCAGGTCCAAATCAACGTGGAACATTACTAGTCAACTAAAAATCAATAGGAACTTTCTTACGAGAGATGTGAAGTAGCAACAGATGCTGAAACAAACTAGACTAGAAATCTTATCTAAGAGAATCTTTGTAAAGCCTACTATGGTGAATCTGACATAATTCTTAGCCCTCACATTCGTGCATCAAAATACAGCTAAGGAAATAAAGTTGCTTTAATCTGATTCCTCAACCCATCCATCAAATATATTCATTCTTCAAATATTTTTTTTTTGCATAAGACTCTTTCTTTAGAGCACGAATTCATTCTTCAATTAATTGTTTTTGATCCATACCCAAAACTTAATTCCAACATTCAAGTTTTCATGATTTCTTTCATTTCAACATACTACAACCAAACATGCAACCTTGATAACACATAAAAAAATTAAATCATACCTTTTCCTTTCAACATCACACTTGAGTTGAAGTTTCCAAAAGCGAAGAACAAAGGTTTTCTTTGCTCCAACATCCATAAAATAACATGATTTCTTTCCTTATTGCTTCAACCCCTCAATTGAGTTAGGGTTCTAATCTTGAGTGGAGAAATGTTTTCTTGCTCAAATACCTTTTTCAAGCTACTAAGGGGATCTAAAATGGAAGATTTATACCATCAAAATGATTTGGAAATGGAAGAAAGTGGATTGTGGATTTTGGGGGCATAGGCCGAAAGTCTTTGTTTTGGTTTTGTTCTCACTATGCTCTTGAGTTTTTGCTTTATTTTTGTCTAGGTATGGAATTTCCTAAAAGTCTTTGTTTTGGTTTTGTTCTCACTTTGCTCTTGAGTTTTTGCTTTATTTTTTTGTCTAGGTATAGAATTTCTTAAAGTAAGATCCTATTATATCCATATATATCTAGAAGTCTTGGTCACACACACATGGTCCACCCTCACACACTTGTGCCAATGCAAATGCAACACCAAGTGTAGGTGCGCACACTTAAGTCTTCAAGACCCCAAATTTTTCCAAAATTCCTTTTTGGTCCCTGAACTTTTCCTACGTGAGCCAATTAAGGACATATGAATCCTAGTAACCCAAGTTTCGAAAATTCTACTTGAGTCCTAAACTTTCTAATAATGTCACTTTAGTCCCCAAACTTCCAATAATACCACTTTGGTCCCAAATTCCCGTAACGGTTCAAATGCACAAAAATACGGGGTCTAACATCCTCCCCCCTTAAAACATTCATCCTCGAATGTTAAACCTGCCTTACGGGTTACGTAAATAACTTGGGGGGGTTTTGTTTCAATTATCACAACAATTACTAACATAGCTCTATCGCACGATCTAGGATTGCGGGAAAAGGGAGTTATAGTTTTTAAACCCACAAAGCATAAGTTCTTTCAAAGTTTCTCCAATTTTGCATATTCTTGCAATTTACAAATTCCAAGGACATAAGAATCTAGATTTTTCACCAAGTGTCATAAGAGTGCCAAGGAACTAATACGAACCATATATACTCTACTAGCATGATATGTGTACACTCCGAGAACTAACCGCTCTGATACCACTTCTGTCATGACCCAACCTCGTGGGTCGTGACTAGTGCCCGAATTGGGCTCCCAGACGCAATCACCAAATAAAATTCTAATTACAACTGCTATCATATATATTTTTTCCAAAAATTTCGACAGAGTTTCTTTTGCTTATACATTAACCCAAACACACTACACGCAGAAAATCCAGACAGAATATAAAACAAATATATATGTAGGCCGACAAGGTCACCGCTGCAGTTAAGACCGCCTATCGAACATATTATGCAGGTCTAAACAGACAAACTGGGCACAATCCACACATATGTATCCACAGACCTCTAACAGACTGACAGAATCACAAGACGGGACAGGGACCCATTGTACCCTTTGATGACCGACTGTATATGTAAAACAAGAAACAAGTGTATATACCAAATGTTCGCCCCGAAGCAAAAGGAGCACTTCGTACAGCAGGCGGGAATCCTAAGTTGGAGGGTCTCTAACCTGTATGTCTGTACTGTAAACAACAACACAGGAACAAATCAAGCACAACATTGCAAATTAAACCATTCTTCATGCTAAAAAAGGTGACAGAAGGTAGATGTCATAGCGGAGCATTCTAATTTATATTGAAGTAGAAATAGGCTGTCAAATTGGCGCAGTTTTGATCCTTTTAAAGGCTTGGATGAAACTAGGTTCTAAGACATGTTCAAGTAGAAATGTAGAACGGTTTGTTACCAAAAGAAAGCATTCAAGTCCCTCTAAAAGCACTAGAATATGATCAGACTTCAAAGAGATGCTATATGCATGCTTAGGTGAAAATAAGTCATAGTTCATCACTATTTAAAGTTGCATAATGTCACTGACCCAATAACCAGCTGATTCTAAAGATGAAAAGATAGACTTAAGGCATAATGTAATACTTTCTTTCTGCACTAACATCTAATGCCACACTCAACAGATAAATATGACAAGAACTCCAACTAGACGTGGACAGTAACCTTAACCAAGCTAAAAGACATCAGAAGAAAGTAAGGAGGAAGAAATGAGTGTGAGTAAGACAGATACAAAGCTATCAGTTCATTCTATGTGCAAATTAAAGAAGTAACACATATTTCTTAACATCAAATCTAGAATAAGGTCTTAATAACAAGTTGAGTTGTCTTAAAGCGATCATCCTTCCAACACAAACCCAAGAGCTAGTACTAGAAAATGATTTAACTATTTCATCTCAAAACTTACCCCCCAAACACTATGAATCAGTAAACCTTTAACAGTAAAGCAAACTTATAAGATTACAACAAACAGCAGAACAGACTCTGAATTTAGAGAGCAAGTATTTATCCAAAGTATTAAAATGTCTACATCCAATATTTAATCACAAAATGTTTAATTTCCAAACATATCAAACATAGGATTAGTGAGCCAGGCATTACGTATCGCCGTTCTTGTCTCACATATCATCATATAAACATAGCGTAAGTGAGCCAGGCATTACGTTTCGCCATCCCTGTCTCACACGCCCAATATAGGTGAGTCAGGCGTTACGTATCACCATCCCTGTATACACCTATCGTAATACCGAAGCAGCCAGTGTGAGTTAGGCGTTACGTATCGCCATCCCCATACTCACCCAGTGTAACATAGCATCAAACACCACATAATAGACAAGTGAGCAGGGTGTTACATTTCGCCATCCCCATACTCACCCAGTGTAACATAGCATCAAACACCACATAATAGACAAGTGAGCAGGGTGTTACATTTCGCCATCCCCATACCCACCGTCAAACATAGCTTAACAACGGAGTATATCATGTGCACAAAATTATTATCATAAATCCCAAACATAAGTAAAAATAGTTATATTCGAAATCAAAATATTATCTCTTCCAATTTTTTTCAAACTTATCCAATTCTACATATTATTACAGTCTACGAACGTTAAATACCTACAAGTTAAGAATATGACAAGTTTTCATAAGAACACCAAGGAACGAACATAAGTCATACCCAAGCTCGAATTGCTAAATCATGCCAAAGGAAAGGATGTGCTTTACATAACTCAATTCCTTCTCCAAACTAATCCCAACACAAAGCCAATCCAACCTATACTTTCGGATGTCCAACTTCTACAACAAATCATAATAAAATTTTAGATGCTCCATCAATAACTCTCCTACCATCATATAGACTACACATATTCTGATAAAGAGCATGGACAAAAACTCATCTATTGTGGACTTAACCAAATAAATTAATTTATTGATTTATGCAAGAAAGCCAGTAAGCAAATAATTGCTTCAATCGTGAACCTAAGGATACTTCCCTTTATATATATTCATCTATAATAGCTCAACACTGATCTTATAAAACATTTGACTTCAATTTTTATCCAAACCCAAAGAGTCAAAGAAGATAATTTGCTCGATGAAATTGTGTGGAGTTCAGTTTTAACTGAAGCCAAAGCAAAGTTCTAACATCACTATAGTTATCACTTGAGAATATTGCCATAAAAATTATGTTATTGATAGAGTGGAAGGTGAATCTGCAAGCACTTCCACTGTATTGACACAAATAATCTTAAATTTGTACTTGTATTACTAGATGCTGCTCATATTGGCACTTGTATGACTAGATGTTGTCCAATCTAGTTCATTCTATGTGCAAATTAA
>DF370443.1:9180-21951 GCA_000787875.1 Solanum virginianum
TGCACTTCACTTGGTCCAAGTCACGAGCTTTCCTTTCTCTCTCTTTAGCGAACCTATACAATCTCTTGTCCCAACTTTTATCACTTAGCTCCTTGTATAGGTGCTCAAACGCTGTTGTCTTAGCACTCGTCACCGCCATCTTTGCTTCTGACTTTGCTGTCTTATATATCACCTTAAGCATTTATTTTTCATCTTCATCCCTACACTCCAACCACTTTGTGTAAGCAACCTTCTTATCTTTCACTTTTCCCTGAACTTCATCATTTCACCACCAATCGCCCTGACGTCCACCAAAGGTCCCTCTCGAAACCCCTAGTACCTCAGTAGCTACCTTTCTAATGCAACCAACAGTAGTGTCCCACGTACTGTTCACATTTCCGCCACTACTCCAAGCCTTTAAGTTTCTCAACTTTTCTTCCATCTCTTGAGAAAGGACACGAGTAAAGCATCCCCATCTAATCCTCGGTTGGACATAAATAACCTTCTTCTTCTTTTCTTTCTTGATCTCCAAATCCATCACTAGAAGCCTATGTTGAGTAAAAATATTTTCACTCGGAATAACCTTGCAATTCTTACATATATTTCTATCACCCTTCCGGAGAAGTAGGTAATCTATCTGCGTCTTAGCTACCATACTACGGAAGGTGATCAAGTAAACCATCGCAATCTCGCTTCCCTCATCTTATCAGCCCTTCCGGAGAAGTAGGTAATCTATCTGCGTCTTAGCTACCATACTACGGAAGGTGATCAAGTGGTTTTCCCTCTTCGGAAAACACGAGTTATCGATAACTAACTCAAAGGCTTTGGCAAAATCCAAGAGAGACGCCCCACCTCCATTCCTCTCCCCAAAACCAAAGCCTCCATGAACATCTTCAAACCCACTAGCGGTTGCCTCGATATGCCCATTAAAGTCACCCCCAATGAAGATTTTTTCAGTCTCCGATATGTCTCGCACAACCTCATCCAGATCTTCCCAAAATATCCTTTTGACTTCCTCATCTAGGCCTACTTGGGGCGCATAAGCACTAACAACGTTCACCACATGCTTACCAACCACGAGTTTGATAAACATCATCCTATTATTAATCCTTCTAACATCAACCACAGAATTGACTAAATAAAAAAAGAAACATTCTTTTTCAAACTGAGTAAAAACAAAAGTAACAAAATTGATAGAGGGAGTAGCATTTAAGATAGATAAATGTATGTACAACCTTTTGCTTTGCTTAAATATTTTTTCTGTTTTTCTTCTTTTACAAATTGATTGAAATCCAGAAAAATGGGAGTAGGATACAAAGTTTAAACAAGATAAATGGGAAGAAAAGAGTTAATTACTTTGGGCACATATACATAGGTACACTAGGCTTAGTCTTGTATCTGTAGAAGGCTGTTTTCTTCTTGTAAGTAGGATTACTAATAGTGACCACAATCTTCCCTTCTTCTCTAATATGAAAGGAATTCCTTACACTTTCCACCATTTTCTTATCTTCTTGAAGCAACACTCTGTATGAACAATCATCATCTGGTATGAATTCTTCTTTGTAACTCACTTCATTCCCCAGCACCATCAAATCCCAAGTTATCGTCATTTCAACCTATAAGAATACGTGTATTAGCAATGCGTCAATAAAAATTGTCTTAATTAAACAATCTCTACATAACCATCCAAGACAAATCCTAGAGGTTAATCCATCATACTAAATCATAAACCAGACGTCCTCTAAGATTCTTAGCACTCAAGTCGTTGTACTTGCAAAAATTTGATATTTTGTTGAAATTTGAGTGATATATGTGTATTCCATGTTCGGCTATTAAGTTAAATTGGGTACTTGACATGGACTTGAGAGGAAATGGAATCACATAATGAAAACTAGGCATTGCAGCAAAATACTACCTCTGTGACAGGCATTTTAATGAGGCCAATTGAACATGGTTTGATGCTCATCTCTACAACTTTGTCATCAGTTGAAAACTCAACATCCTTGTCTTTTTTCAGTCCACCATATTCAGCCAGTAAGTTCTCTGGGCTAATGTACCTATTTATACATTGTACAAGAATATTATTAATCCAACACAAACCTTTTCTTGTATGATTTTAACTTTAAGAAAGTAAAAGAAAGACTTTAATCTTATGAGTAATTACTTGAGAAGAGTGTCTGTAACTTTAGATGGCTTCACAAACATGAAGCTGTTTTTGCTTCTTTGCGTGATCATTCGCAAGTGCAATGCATTAACCGTCGAAAACCAAACAGGAACATTAATAAGTATCTGCAATATTCTACCCAAAATCAAATTTAACCCTGTATTAAAGAAGAGAATAAGAGGAGAAATCTCACGTACATTCTTGTAAACGATTCCAGGATAAAGATCATGAACCAAGTTCATCATCTTTCTATTAATCCAACGAACCTCTTTCCCAGCATTTCCTGGTGAATTTCCCAAATCTGTAATCATCAAAACAGAATTAACCCCTCCTTGTTTAAACTCAAGCTGTTGAATTGCCTTCTCTATAATATGTACCCTCCACCTAAGACAATCATGAAGGTGATTATGCCTTCCCCAAATCTCCTCTTCCAATTCTTTATTCTTCATATTTTTGAACATATTATAAACCAATAGCCTTCCTTCCTTATCTCTACCATTATCCAAGCACCAAAAATTCTCCAGGTGAGGACTAAATTGTTTCTCATCAAGAATCTCAGAGACTCTAAATTCCCTCCTCCATCTCAACGTCTTCCTCATCATCTTGTACGCGTCATACACACCATAATCCTTGGCTCTCAAGAAATTCAACAAAACAATATCCGTCCTCGTGTTATCTTCACTTGGCAATAATGGAACACCCCATAATGAAATTCCAGTCGAATCCTCTGTTATGGTCTTATTGTTTTTGTTTTTACCATAAATGTATCCACCAAGAATTGCATCTTCCACCCTAATTCTTAATCTAAGCAAAGCATCTTTTCTTGAAGATTTAATGTCAAGAGGTAAAGCTAATTGGCCAACAGTCTGGTCAGATTCAGAGATATGTTGATTTTCCTCGTCGTCATTATAATCATCCGACTCTGTATCATCGTCGCTGCTCATAATATCATCATCCATTTCTTCTTCAGCAACAGGGACAACTGCTTCCTCCCGCATTCTTCAAGAATCTCTAGTATTACGATATTGATACCAACATATCAAAAAGTCTCTTGAGTTTACCCTCTGAGGATGTATTAATGTATTTTTGTTCTTGAGAGTCATATAAACTACTACATGCTTTCACCGTTGATATTATTGAGCCTCAGACCACCATCCACATATTAAATGTTTGACCACCATCTTCATTCTTATCTTTCCCCGATTTACGCGGCATCCTAATTTTTTATTTTTTAGAGTAAGATTGGTTAAGTTGATTGGAAATTTGTCCCTAAAATCTTCAAGATAATTCAAAATAAACTCGTTTGTATCTTAAATTCAAAAAATGTCATATAAATTGAGGTTTTTTTTTTTTTTACTTGGGGGTACGAGAGGGGTATTTTGGATTTTTCTTTTGTATGTGTCTTTCTCAAGAGTCGAGAATAGTTATTACATACGTGCAAGCACGCAAAGTAATAAATAATGTTAGCTATGACCTCAAGACTAACAACTAGGCAACAAGCTAATTAGGGGAGGATAAAATAATACAAATATTTAGTGTGAAAAATAATATTCATTAAAAATATGCATCTTTCATAATTATCAATCAAAGACAAACTCTAGATGCCATGCTATTTTTTACAGTATTTTATCAAATATTTTGTGAAAATGATAACGGAAACAGAGTCTCTATCTCAATGAAGTAGTGGTAAGATTTGCATACATTTTACCCTCCTTAGGCCCACTTATGAAATTCCACTGGTTATATTGTTATTGTTGATAACCATATTCATAGACTAAACATATAATTATTGTTTATCTATATTCGAACTTGCGTCCCGGAGAAAAAGCGTGAAAATATTACAGTAACAGAACACATGAATTAGCTTGGAACAAGGAGTAGTTAGCCAACTTTAAACCAAGGGAAAAGGGATTTTACATTTTGAAAAGTTTTGAAACAATTTTTGGTTGGATTTGAAGATGCATAAATGACTATTCTAATCATATATAAAACATTAAATTGATTGTTTATGAGGTGAACTACACAAGATAGAGACTAAACATAGATAAAGAGAAATTTCAATCCCACCAAAACCCTCACTTTTCCACAAAAGAGTAGGGATGAAATCCCATAATCTAGTAGTTATTACAAGCTGATGTTTGCAAACCATGTCCAGTAATACATATACACAAAAGCAGTTGTAATTGTTACTAGAAACAAACTGCAAGACTACACAAACTTGTAATGAGAAGGGGAAAACAAGAAACACTATCACACCAGGTTGGCCTATTCTAATCAAGCCTCACCTCCCCTGCAATATCTGGCTTTTACCGCCTAGTGGAGTGAGTGATTGCTTTCTCCATTTTTAGGTGCTACAACATGACTTTCACTTGCATTTAAAGACAACTTCTCCATATTGGCTTCGCTGGTATCAGCAAGATTAGACAGGCCACTTTCATTTTCGGGTGTTTTAGGCGGTCTTTCTCCCCCCTCTGGAGCTGTATTGGGTAGGCCACTTACATTTTCAGGTGTTTTAGGAGGTCTTTCTCCTGAGTCTAGAGCAGCTTCTATCTCCTCGTACCTGGAAATGACTTGTCGAAGCTCATCGTGAAGATTTAAAGCTTCAAACATCAACCCTTCATCTCCTGACGTTGATTCCACAATTCTTTGTATAACTGACAAAGACCGCTTGCAGTTCTCCAACATGCTCACTGCCAGATCATCCTTCAGCAACAGAAATTTATCAGTTCATCATGTCTCAAAAGGTCACCCACTAGGTTAAATCACACGCAAAAATTTAACAGCAGAACGTCTTTTGTAAAAATTTAGCAACATCACTTGATTCAACTTGATGTTTTAGCATATTTCTAATTGTTTTAGTGTCAATTGACCTTTACTTTTATTGTCCTTTGGGTGTTCCTAATAGTAAATATGTACAACTACGCTATTAATTTTTTGTAGAATAACTATGCCATTTACTTTACTGTTTAGAAAGCTAGAGAATTGGACTGAAAAGAAGCAAAAATTGAGAAAAAACCAAGAAGCTGTGGTATATCGTGATATAGCACAAATATAGTGCAGTGTAATTTTCCTGATCCTGGAAGAGAAGAGCAATAGACACAGTTCAGCAGAAAAGCATAAGCATAGTACAACAAACAACAACATACCCAGTGGAATCCCACAAGTGAGGTCTGGGGAGAGTAGAATGTACGCAGACCTTACCACTACCTCATAGAGGTAGAGAGGTTGTTTCCTAGGAACCCCCATCTCAAAAACCCATAAGCATAAGCATAGTACAAAGCTAAAATTTTGGACAGAAATTCTGTGGGGTATTTTGATCCAAACAGAATCTTTACCCAACATAAAAGCTTCCTAGCCATTTTTATGAGTTTCTACCCTTGGAGAAATGCCAAAATGTAAGGGAGACAAAGAAGCAAAGAGACAAGTTGGATCTTGGTATTGGTTATAGAATTCCTTCTATTTCCTTTCATCTACTATTTTGGAACCTTTAAAAATATAGTTACTCGCCATCCACCCATCCCTGACATTGGAAAATATGTTGATGCCCCTTTTCCTGCATCCTGCCCACCCCCACCACCCAGCATGACATAAAAGAATAACTAAAAATAATGTCAATTATTTGAGCCTCCCCTCTAGTTTAGGGAAATCAATTAGTCCTTCATTATATTTTAAACAATATTAAAATCTCCCAAAACTAGAAATTCACACATATATATATATATATATATTCTATGAAAAGCTCCACTTAAATGGTTGATGTCATCAATATGCGATTATGCTCAACTTTAATCCCGTCAACAACCTCCAAAAGACACTCTGACCTCTTCCTCTTCCCTGTTGAGATATGATCCCCTCGCTCACAGAAACTCTATTTCCCTCGTGAACTCACATTAGCCTCCACCATCCTTTAGACCTTGACCTTTGTCACATATCCTACCTATCATGGCCCTATTATTGCTTTTTTTTTATCTTTACTTTTTTATTATTGTTGTTGTCTTGTTTATCTCATCCTGAAACCCCTTTAGGAACTTTTTCCATTTTCTATCCTTCTTTTGTCCATTTTAAATAATTCTTATGATTGAATGAAAATGAGGCATTGGATCTACTTGGCATGCTTTTTGATGGAAGTAAAAGAATGTTGATTCAAGTACTCAGGTAGCGGTGAGAAGATAGAATTAGGACTTGACTCAACCCCATAAGCTAACTTGTGATATGAGGATTGCCCAAGACCATATAGGAGCAACAATCATTCCCTCCACCACTGTGGACATTCTAACCCCCTCTTCCCCTCTCCTGCTCCCCCGGGGCTACACATCTAGAATGTGAATAATATAAAGCACCTATTGTGTTTGGTTTAATACAATGTTATAGGTCTAAAACTCAACCACCAAAGTAAGCTAGTAAAGTAAGCTCTGCCCAAAATCATATCAGTAGAGTCATTCCTTCAACAACCAATATGGGACATTCTAGTAGAGGTTAAGGAAGAAAAATATGGGAGCGAAGCTTCTCAAAAATTTGGAGATGGGCGAAGCAAGTTGTTGGACTAGGCAGCAGAAGAAAATTTGTTGCACCAAAATATAGTTCAGTTATATCGGGAATCTGAATCTCGCTGATCTATTCCATATGCATCGAGTATGTGCAGCACCAGAATATTTATGGACAACATTTTCAATGGTCTCCTCCTGTGGCTAGTCAGGGAGTTCCACAGCTAAGTATTCTTCGACGCTGCAGGCAAAAGGTTTGTCCTAGCATTTTTTTTGAAAAAAACAAATTGTTAAGAGGCTTTCAAGTTTTTGCTTCTTGTTATTTTCTTTTTGGCCCGGAGAATTCAAGTTTTTTTACCCTTGGATGATGCTGCCAGTGGTTATTTGCCCCAACTAGTTTACTTTTGTTTGGAAAGGAAGGAATGCAGGGAAGAAGTTACAGGAAAAGATAGCCCCTCATAGGATCTTGGGCACCCTATTCACAGCAGATGGAGAACAACAATCCTAAAACCTGAAATGACTACGCCAAGAGCTATTTAGGATTACATTTTTCATGTTCTCGCAAGAGAACCATGGCAAATACTACAATTGAAGAAACTCCAAGTAAATGACATTTTAGTATGGATGTAAAATTATAATCAAAGGATGTCATGCTATTACTCCGACATTAGAAGGAGAGTCCTTTATTTTTGTTTCAAGTCGACTAATTTTCTTAAACTACAGGAGGAGAGGACTCAGATATTGAGCAGAATAATCTTAAGAAAGAGAAATTAACCCAAAATAATGATAAACCTTATGTGCTGAAAGTGAATAACTTGTAAGAAATAGAAGCAAAAGATATTAGGAGAAAATATTTGTTGTGGGTTTAACTTCACAAAGAAGCTGATGAAAAAGAATTTTATAAAAAAGCAGTTGGTGCCCATATCCAAAACTTTGGTTCCTTAAGGGAACCAAGTAGACCATACACATCTCATACAATTTTTCTACACTGAC
Source organism: Solanum virginianum (assembly GCA_000787875.1). Classification (NCBI taxonomy): domain Eukaryota; kingdom Viridiplantae; phylum Streptophyta; class Magnoliopsida; order Solanales; family Solanaceae; genus Solanum; species Solanum virginianum. The sequence continues at coordinate 16,801 of DF370443.1, forward strand.
TTGGGGTTCAATAATGCAATCTGCTAACTTATCACCCAGAAAGAGAAAGGCCTGACATTGTTTCCTAGTGGAATCAGCAATGAACAAAGTTGTTGGTAATTGGAAATTAACTTGCTTTAGAGCTTTAACTCCAATTCTTTCAGAAATTCATGCAGCAAATTCAAGAAGAGTCCTACAAATCTGCAACATATCCTTTTTTATTGTTTATGAATGAAAATTAGTTGACTTTACTAAGGAAAAAAACCACTAGTTCCTTATTGTACCAGAATCGAACAAACTCTTTTATTATAAGAAGCTAATTTGCTATAGAGTTGTAAGTTGAAACTTTCAATTGTTTCCAAAATTATGCAGCAAGTTCAAAACATGGTAGTTCAGCAGGTTAAGATATAGCCGTCAAGTTTTTTTTGCATAAGTAAATGTAGATCTCATGTTAAATTAATATAAAAAGAGTTTCTTCAATTTTCAACTTGGTTCGACAGTCATTTCACAGGTGGATGAGCTAAGAGACCTAACTCCTCCTACTTATATACTATACAGTAAAAGATCAGAGATGGTTGCAAAATTGAACAGTACTAGTCAAAATAACGGGGTGACAAAACTAAAGTTTCCAGAATAACAGGAATAGAAGAAGTGGAAGAAACGGAGGGCAGAGGACCACACTAAACTAAAAATCTTTAACTTAGTGAAGCATAACCAACAAAACGGAGGAGATAAGAGAGTAACCTTGATGGGCTTTGGTTCAACTTCAGAATTTAATATGCTGGAAAGGATCTCGAGACTGTTCCGTGTTACTACAAGAAATTCCTTCTTCTCTTCAATGGATTCACCAATGTAAGTGGTATCATAATTCTGCAACCCTGTATCAGGAATAGGGTAGCTTTCAGGTGGTGAGAGTAGCTGCTCATTCATATGCGACTCCAGGGGATATTGCCTCTTCACGTTCTATCAAAACAAAAGACAGTTAAGTACCTCTATCCTTCAGATAAACAAGGCATGCAATATGCAAATGTAAATTGAGGCATGAATTCAAAGATCAGTAGCTAGTCTACCAACACACATCAAAGTCCATCTAGTTTGATTTTAGAAGTTAGTAAATATTGGCATAAGATGCACCTAAATTATCTACTATGTGCAGCCCCAGCCCCTCCTCTGAAGCATCTGCTCCACCACACAGTTGTTTTCAACAAGTGAACACTATAGAGGAAAAGGGTAGGCCTCAATTCAGACATGTTTGCAAAAAGGCATAAAAAATAATATTTACCACACAACAAATTCAAGCAATAAACAAACAATGGGATACAGAGCATTTTGTTAGCATCTCCAGCGGGCATAATCAACGATTATAACGTTCATGAACATCACCCCTTCTGGAGACATTGGTACCATCATATACTCTCCATTGTTAACCAATGTCTAACATGCCCCTGACATCTACATCTAATATAGGAGAGCAGACTTTTCACCCTTTTGCACCCCATTCTCAACACCACCATCCACAATAATAAAGATTAATGGAAGAAAGAGGGAGAGAGATATACTCCAGATTCACCTGTATCGCTAGAATATATGACAAAACTTTCCAGGGACTTGCTATTGCTATCCCCTAAACAACACCTCCTGTCCCACATCTTATCTCTCTATCACCTAAAAAGAAAAATTTAATCCAGGGAAATAAATGAAAGAATAACAGAATTCTTAGTTGCATGAGCAAAAAGCCAACTTGAGATATTGCCTCAATATGCCTATTTCCACTCCATCAATATTTGCAGAGTCCTACCATATAGATTTCAAACCATCATCTCTTTTGCTTCTGGTGCTAAACTCAGCTCAGCCCAAATGAACCCCCTATATAGGCAAATGTTTGACACATGCCTGTCCTCTTGTTTCAAACAGTCCCTAATTTGTCTTAAAAGAGATTAGTTATAGCAAACTAAAAAGATTTGCAACAGACTGAAATGATTACAAAGAATTCAAATAGCCAACTCTAATTGACACGCTCTGCTGATAAATGCTGCTTCAAGGCATTTCTAACATAATAAGCAAGCATGATAAAACTAAGAGACAAAGAAACACACAAAATACACATACAATACTCGACCTTTTCACTGGCATAAATACTTACGCCAGATACAGAAAAGTAACATAAAGCTTGTACAAGCAACTTAACCTTAAGATTCAAACAAATTAAAGTAAGAACATGCATTAATCATTATTAAGAGATAAAAGGCAATACATTCAATACAAATATTTCCTACGAAATAGGCTAGGGATTTTATTTTACCATGTAAGTTTGACGAAACACAGGCAAGTAGCTAAGGTCCTCGGATTCGCCCCAAGCAGTAATAAGCTCCATAGCCTTAATGCGATTGCCACTGTCCGTTTTAGGGTCACCAATCATTTTAACCATATCATCCAAGACCTTTTCGGACGCCACTTCTGAAAACACTTTCTCGCAATTAGAGGTACAAGTCTCGAGCAAATCCAAACTCAGCCTCTGTGTCACCGTGTTCTTCGACAAAACTAACTTCTTCTTAATCGCTTTAACGATTTCCGTGCCGTTGAACTCCTCGCTGTTGATCATCCCGCAAATTCGTAGGTTCAAGCTCCAATTAGGCTCCTCCATAGTCTCTAACGTGGCTTCATCCACCATTTTTGATTCTGGGGTTGGACCTTGCAGAATTTCTTTCATTTTTGCGCTAACCATTCTACTCATTTGAGCTCCTCCTGTCTTCAATCGTTCGCCCAGCGAGGAAGAAGCCAGTTTCAGCTTGTCCATGTTTTCTTGGAGCAATTTGGGGTTTCAGGTTTCACAATTTGGGATTCAAGTTTGGCCACACATTCTTTGGCTACGAATTTTGGTACTTACTCCCACGATTTTACTTGTCCTTGACTAAATATTGATTATTATATTTAAAAAATAATATAGTAACTTTTTTTTTTGGTTTCATTTTCAGTAACTTATTATTTAATATTTTTTAATTCTTGTACCAAGTCAATGGACGATTATTATTTAACACAGAAAATACTAATCATATTTATCTTTTACTTTTCTCCATTCTCAGACTATTACTCCCTGTGACACTATTTGATTTAGAATGATGTTTTAAAAAAATATTTATGTGAAGATCGCGAATTAGAGTAATAAGTTGATAGGCTGGTAAGGTAGTAGAGTTGATGTCTGGTCTTGAGATATAGAAGGGTAATAGAATTAGTAGGTTTTTTATATCATGTGTTGTCATTATCCGTCTTATGTTATCGTTTGTTTTTCGTTATTAATCGTTCTCCCTTGTTTTTCCTTTTCTTTTCCCTTTTTTCGTATCTAGTTTATTCTGCTTATGCATTTTTGAGACGAGGATTTCCCGAAAACAACTCCTCTACCTCTATGAGGAAGTGGTAAGGTCTGCTTACATATTTACCCTCCCCATACCCCACTTGTCGGATTTCACTAGGTATGTTGTTGTAATATTCATGTTGTTAAAAATTATTTTATTAAAAATAAAAAAAGCTAATTCAATAAAATGACATTTTTTGGAGGGACAAGCTAAAAAATAAAGACTATCACATAAAATGAGACGGAAGAAATATTATTATTTTTTTTAAAAGTTAAATTACTAAAAGTAAAATAAAATCCAAACTAAACTTGGACCTGTTTGACTTAGTTAAAACAGATTAATTATCATGTTTGGATTAAATTTGAAAAATCCCTTTTTGAGGTTAGAAAGATCGGAATTTTACTCTATAACTGTTATTATATGATTTGATTTGCTCAGAAGTTAGGAGGTCACAATATCTAGAAAATCATTTTCATAAGAATAATAATGTAAAAGTAAAAAAAAATTCATATAATAATAAAGTTTTTAAAATATCTATGTTATTTGGGTAAAGTATTTTGAGAGTATTTTAACTCAAAGTACCTTTCAAGCCTTTAATTTTTTTTTTTAAAATATGATTTTATAATGTCAACTAAAGATTAAGTGCAAAATGGGTCTAATTATATCTATTAAAATGTTGAGGACGAAACATGGACATAAATACTTTATGATCAAGGTGATCAATCAAATGATTTTAGCTAAAAAAAATTATGCTAAAAAATATAGGGAAAATATCTTCTTCTTCTTCTTCTTTTTTTTTTTTTTTTTGTATATATGATATTCTGAACATCCTAAAAATAATTGATTACTATAACTTGATTGAAAAGGGTGTTCTATTTAGCTAAAATATCATGGATTTAATTCCATGGAGAGATTATTGTTTACTTTTATTGAAGTTTTAAGTGAATTTTTGATAAATAATGAATCTTCACTTGATTTTACTTTCTTTTACATTCTTGTTGAATTCTAAATGTCATAATATATATATATATATTCAATTTAGCTAAAGTATCGTGGATTTAATTCCATGGAGGGATTATTTGTCACGATCCGAGCCTAGGACTAAGTGCGACACAACGAATGGGGAATCTAAAGGAACCCCAAACAAGCCTCTGAGCATAAGTAAGCACATCTTTGGTTGCAGAAACGTAAAGCAAGCATCACACAATTCAAAACTAAGGAAAATCTGGGCTTTGGACTCAAGTTATGGGGATAGGAAGGGAATAGCAATTTCCATCATTCAATCACAAACAAAGACTAAGGGAAGGGTAAATAGGACACAAGCTATGGAGAAGTAAGGACTTAGGAAGATCACCACAAGCCATCAACATCCAACAAAATACATACAATGAATAGGGACTAAAGGAAATCTCCATAAATACATAAGCGTCTCAAAAGTCAATCACTTCACATTATCTAACAACATCTCTAAACATGAGCGGACCGAAGGCAAATACATCTCCCGAACTCACCCTCAAAAGTAAATAAGTCTTTATATAAGCATGAAAGAAAATGGTTATTGTCCCCAAATTAGAGGACTCACCAATAGCAAGCCTTCAAGCAAACCAACTAGCCACATGAATGAAGATGCATAGGAACTCTGGTCCCTACATGGTTAGATTATGTAGACAAAAAGTATGCAGTAGTACTTGAAATGTACTAAGTATGTGGGGTGCAATGCAACAAGAGAACACAAGTCATAATAATCAAGATGTATAATCATATACAACGGATATAAGCTCAATATGATATGAATGATCAATGCCTTAGTCAAAACATG
>DF370442.1:1522-11869 GCA_000787875.1 Solanum virginianum
CAGATCTTTAGAGGAAACACCACCGCAACAAGCTCAAGATCATGAGTTGGGTAATTCTTTTTATGAATCTTGAGTTATCTGGAGGTATAAGCTATCACCTTACCTCTCTATATTAATACACAGCCCAACCCAACTCTGGAAGCATCACAATATAGCACGAAATTATCAACTCCCTCTGGTAGGGATAAAACTAGGGCTGTGGTGAGACTAGTTTTCCACTCTTGGAAACTCTTCTCACAAGCTTCTGACCACTCGAATTTAGTCTTCTTCTAAGTCAGCTTAGTCTAAGGAGCTGAGATAGAAGAAAACTCTTCTACAAACCATTTGTAGTAACCCGCCAAGCCTAAGAAACTCCTTATCTCTGTGGGAGTTGTGGGCCTTGGCTAGTTCTTTACTGCCTCAACCTTTTAGGAATCAACTTGGATACCCTCAGCAAACACAATGTGCCTCAGAAACGCTATGGACGCCAACCAAAACACACACTTAGAAAATTTAGCATATAGTTGCTGATCGATCCTTAAGGGTCTGTTATGTTTATTAGGCGGCAGGACCGGATCCTCCTACACACTTAGAAAATTTAGCATATAGTTGCTGATCGATCCTTAAGGGTCTGAAGGATAACCATTAAGATGGTCTGTATGCTCCTCTTTATTACGGGAGTAGATCAGGATATCATCTATGAATACAATAACAAACATAGCTAGGTACGGCCTCAACACCCTGTTCATAAGATCCATAAAAGCTGCTGGTACATTCGTCAACCCGAAGGACATGACCAAGAACTCATAATGGCCATAGCGGGTTCTGAAAGCAGTCTTAGGAATGTCTCTCTCTCTAACTTTAAGCTGATGATACCCAGATATGAGATCTATCTTGGAAAAATAGGTAGCACGATGAAGTTGGTCGAATAAGTCATCAATTCTGGGAAGAGTATACTTGTTCTTAATGGTGACCTTGTTTAGCTAATGGTAACCTTTAAAATAGATAGCACCCTGAAGTTGGCCGAATAAGTCATTAATTCTAGAAAGAGGATACTTGTTCTTAATGGTGACATTGTTCAACTGATGGTAATCTATGCACATATGTAGAGAACCATCCTATTTACACACGAAAAGGACTGGAGCACCCAATGTGAGACACTTGGTCTAATGAAACCCTTATCTAAGAGGTCTTTCAGCTGCAACTTTAACTCTTTTAACTCCAAAGCTCCAAAGAAGCCATACGGTATGGAGGGATGGATATAGGCTGAGTATCTAGAAGAGTGTTTATCCCAAAGTCTATCTCCCTATCAGGAGGAACTCCGGAAAGATCCTCAGGAAAGACTTCTGGGAACTCATTCACCACAGGGACAGACTAAAGAGATGTTCCCTATCAGGAGGGACTTAAGGAAGATCCTCAAGAAAGACTTCTAGGAACTTATTCACAATAAGGACAGACTGAAGAGATGCTGCCTCGACACGAAAATCCTGAACTCTGACTAGGTGGTATATACACCCTTTGGAAATTAACTTTCTGGCTTTGACATATGAGACAAACTGACCTTTAGGGAAAACTGAGCTACCCCTCCACTCTAAGACTGGTTCATTAGGAAACTGAAATTTGACTACCCTGGTTCTGAAATCTATGGAGGCATTCCCAGCATGAAGCCAATCCATGCCTAGGATGACATCAAACTATACTATGTATGACTCCACCAAATTAGCTACAATAGTCTTATGATAAATGGAGACTGGATAACCCCTATAGATCCTATGGGCTAAAATAGATTCTCTAGTCGGAGTAGAAACACTGAAAGGCTCAAGAAGGCATTCTGGATTGCCCCCAAACTTCACAGCTACATATGGGGTTAAAAATGACAATGTGGCTCCTAGGTCCAATAAAGCATAAACATCATAAGATTTTGAGCATACTTATGACCACATCTGGTGAGTTCTCCTACTCCTGTTTGGTGCCCATGGCATACAAGCGGTTTGTGCCCCCGCTTGTCTCTACTGTAGTGCCTCTGTGCAGTGGCTTACCCTGCGGTGCTAAAGAGACTATTTGTAATCTGGTATCTCTCATAGTCTATTTACCTATAGGGCAATCCTTCAAGAAATACCCCACTAACCACATTTGAAACAACCATTTGTGCCCATAAGGCACTCTCCGTGATGAGACCTACCACACTTACCACAAGTAGGATAACAGTTTGATCCTTGAGCTATGCTACCCTGTGACTAGCTACCTAGAAACCTGTGGTACTATGATCCCTGCTCATTCTTGACACTTGGTACAGGTGCACTAGTGGATAAAGGTACTGGTCCGATTGTCTTAGGCTAAAAAGATGAGTGATTTCCACCTCCAGTCCCTCTCTTGCTTGTGTCTTGGCCTGATGTCTTGGCCCTCTTGCTCCTAAAATCCTCCCTATCATGCATTTTCTCCTCATCTACCTGCTGCACATATGTCATCAAGTAGGCTATATCCATATCCCCAATCAGCATCGCATTCCTGCCCTCTCTATTAGTCATTCGAGAGAGCCCTGACACAAAAAGATCCATCCTAGTACACATATCCGCCACCATAGCTGGAGCATAATGGGGCAACTGAGTAAACATGAGGATGTACTCCCATACACTCATATTTTCCTGCTTCAGATTCAGGAATTCCCTTACCTTAGCCTGCCTCATCTCTCTAGTAAAGTATTGTCCCAAAAAGCCCTCCTCAAACACCGCCCAACTAACATCTGGCACCCCATCTACCTTTCTTCCTTTCCACTGATCAAATAAGAGTCTAGCTACCCCCTTGAGCTAGTAGGCATACAACTCAATCCACTCAGCATCACCTATATGCATACCCTGGAACACCTTCTGGAGCTCCTTAATGAAGTTCTTAGGATCCTCCTTCACATTGGACCCCGTGAATTCTAGTGGATTTATCCTTAGAAACTCCTTAACTCTTGCGATGTCTGACCCATCATTTCTGCCATATCCTTAGCATCCCCCCATGTAGTGACCGTCTAAGCCAAAGTTTGGATGGCCTGGCGAAGCTCAGTGTTGGAGATGTCTGCTGCTGTGGCTGCTCTATAGGCACAACTGGACCCTAGGTTCCTCAGGAATTCAGCCCGACTGATTTACATTTCTCCTGGATGGGCATCCTCTACCCCTTACTAGTTCGTTAGCTCTGTGAGGAGGTATGATCTAAAAAAACACGATGTGAACGCATGAGTTAGAAGGGACTTCACAAAGAGATACTCTGAAGCATGAGACAAGGAATAACAAGTAATGTTGACACTTCCTAATGTCCCGTAGCCTCCCTATTACAGATGTGGTGTGCTTCACACCCATAATACAGACTCTACTAGATACGGTTCCATAGACTCCCTAGGACTCTAGAACTCTGTGCTCTAATACCAAGTTTGTTATGCCTCGAGCCTACACCTTGGACATGCCCGACACTCAAAAATCATTTATGGTTCCAAGGGAACCACTTGGCCTAGCTACTTACTCAGCAGAAGACTTAAACCATAGTGGAAAAGCTACAAAAGTAACAAGCTAACTCATGAATGGTCTTCATAAACTAAATGTAAAAGTGCATAAGCAATAACTGAATAACTAGAACTAGAACACTGACACATAGTCTATAGAACCTCTACTAAAGTTGTCTAAAAGTACTACTAGGACAGCCCCCAAGTAGACAAAACTAAAAATAAAAGCTGAAATGAAACATAATAACTCAAGAGCCTTCGACTAAGGAGAGGCCTCACCAATGGGCTGGAAGTTGTCTAGTCCTCAACAAAGCGGCTGCTGATGAGCTTTGTCACCTGTGTCTGCATAATAAAATGATGTAGGTCCTCAGGACGTCAGTACGTGGAATGTATGGTATGTAAGATGGCCAAAATAGTAACTCAGGATATCATAATATTTCTCTAAAGACATAAACATAACTTGTAATGAAGTACCAATGATAATAAATACTTTGTATGCTGAAAACTGGTAAGAAAGAAAACATATTTTCTTAGCTTGGGGAGTTTCTCTAACCGATAACCACCACTATGTGATTCATGGTGATACAACATCTTGCCCACGCTGCCAGAGTCGTCCTGTACTTTGTTGAGGTAGGGGACAAAGAACTAGGGGAGTGGATCCATCCCAAACTGGGCCATCTAAGTGGATAATAAGGAATGTACCTTGGTACAATCCTATCTTATATTGGCTACATAGTTTATGAGTTCAAGTGATTAATTCTAGTCTCACTCATATCGGTGCTCAATACTACTCCCAAAACACTTAAATATACTTCTTGAACTTAGCTTAAATGGTATTCATACTAGTCTTTCTTTTTTTTGAAATAGTAACAAAATTTTCAAGAAACCTCAATAACAATGAATCTTGTTCATATATGAGTATAAATTTGATGAAAGTACTTTAATTGAATAATATATAAACCAAGAGTCATAATATTCATCAAGAATCTATACGTACCATGGAAATTACCATACTTCACAAAATCACATGGATTTAGTCTCAACTAGTACTTGAAAGTTCATGGGTGAAGACTAACTTCTATTTTTAAAGATATTCTCAAAAATAGTAGTTTTAGGGTGACCTTACACAGCTGAGAAAGAACTCTTAGAGCATTGAAGGAATTTCATGAAGGTCCTAACTGTTCTTGATTTTATGCTTGAATTTTGTTGGGATGGTTCTCTTTCTTTGAGTGTATGAATGTCAAAAAATACGTTTTGGACTTAAATTCGACTTAAAACTGACTAATTTAGAATTATGGGGTGTGGAAATGGTGGAAACTACCCTAGCCTATTAAAAGAAGAAAAGCAGGTCGAAATTACACTAGTGCGCAACTGTGGGAAAGGTCGAAACTACCCTTCTCCATTAAAAGAAGAAAAACAGGTCAAAATTACACTAGTGTGCGTCGCGCACTAGTGTAGAATTCCAGTTTTTCGCTAATTTTCAACCTTTTTCAAATTTTTGAAAAATATAAAGTGTGGTTTCGCGTCCCTAGCGCGTCGCGGAAGGGGCGTGGGAACCTCATTATTTTGAAAGTTTTTGGAAAAAATTAATTTGGCTTGGTTGCGTTAAAATCGAGTCGAGGCCATTATCTGACTCAATTTTTTGCACTGATCGCAAATCCAATCTCGGATTTGTAAACGGAGCATGGGAAGACGCGTTTAGCGAAGGTCAATTCTAGGGGTATTTTCATCTTTTCATCGGGTGTTACAGGTTTTTGGTTTTAAAATAATTGACAAAATTTCTTCTTTAAAATAAGGGTCAGCATTAATCAACATTCAGTTGAAACTTTAAATGTAGTGCTCCGACTAGCCCTCAACTTGCGCCTTTTATGATAATTTTTCAATTATTCTTTTTTATATGTATGAAAAAATTTAAATATATCATTGAATTTTGAGAATAGATATATTTATGTGATTTATTAATAATTGGGCTCAATTATTTTATTGTTGTAAAAGAAAGAGTTTAGAGTATTTCCGTGTCAATATTTGTAATGGTCAGACTTGATCATTTTGTAAAATTATTTTTCCACATGATCTCTTATTAGAGGTCCACATCACCAAATTAAATTGATTAAATATAATTAATTAAAATTAGAATCAGGTCCATTAATATCATATTTGATTCATCCTAACTCATACTTTTATTTATCCCCCAGACTACTTCATCAGATATGTTTGATATACTTTATGCTTGTATTTTTTTTTCATTTGATACTTTATGCTTGTATTGATTTGGTATTATTAATTCAATTTTGTCAAAAATTAAAATTCTTACATAAAAAACAACTGTCATTATATATATATATAATAGAGGATTGTCAGTCCGCCTATGTGGCGCTACCAGAATCCAGCAATTTTTTAAAAATTTATAAATTTACAACTTTGTCCTTCCCTTCCACTCTTTCAAAAAAGGCTCCTTTGAAACACTCTTTTTCTCTCGGACGTTCACTTAAAACTAAGTACGAAGGGAATTCCATTCCGAATATGCTACTGGAAAGATTAAGGTAACCCAGATTTGGAATCAAAGAGATTTCAACAGGATGGGGCCAGTAAATTGGTTAAAATCAATAGATAGATTTTGTAAGAAACAAGATTCCCAGCTTCTGGTGGAAGAGTGTCGTTAAGATTAAAACCAGAGATACTTGAAACTGAAGCCCACAGTGACATTGAAGGTTTCAAATGCCAACACAATCGCCAAATACTAACGAAGCTTAGTTATTCTCTTCTTTTCCCCATGTATCCGAATCAGGAAGGATATTACATGGAAAGCGTTTTGGCAGAAAATTTGTTCTCTTCTTTTCCCCATGTATCCACATCAAGAAGGATATTACATGAAAAGTCTTGTGGCAGAAAGTGGTCATAATATATGATCTAATTTATATTGCAAAATATCAACTACCTGGAAAGGAATTTGATGCTTTGGTTACTGTGTCCTTCATTGAGGATTTGCGGAATATGCTGGAAGGAATGCAATGTCCTAGAAGAGGGCGGGGATCCTTTCAAAAACTCTTTTCCTCCTGGACGCTTGAAACTGAAGCCAACAATGGGATTGAAGATTTCGAACGTAACCACAATCGCCAACTGCTAACGAGAGACTACTTATTCTCTTCTTTTTTTCATGTAAGCTTCATCTACTTTCTATTTTCCAAAATTTTCTTACTTGGATTACATTTTCGTATATAATTTGTTGCGTTTTGGACATACAATATCCTTTTTCTATGAAGTTATCGCTTTGGAGTATTTTAAATTTGAAGTTTATTGTTTTTGTTTGTTAGATATTTTTGGTGATTATATGCTAATATTATACCTTCCTGTGCTGTTTTTGTTTAAGTTTATATGATTGAATTTCCTAACCAACAATTACACATGTTGAATATTACTCTATAGGTCTTAACAATCTATGATCAAGTCTCGGTTCTCCCATTTAGTTAACAAACACTAATCCACATCTCCAAATAATATGAATCAAATTTTATAATTATCTGAATTTGTACTCAAATTATAATTATGTGCATTTATTAAAGAAATCTACCACTGGGGCAAATAGTTAAGTTAATACATACTATTCTGAATCTTTGACTGACAAAGATCTAGGAAAGTGTTTTGGACATACTTTTGGAAGATTATTATTGGTATGATTGTCTTCGAGTGGATTTTAGCCTTCATAATTCATTTTATTTACTTTCTGCTTTCTAACTTTAATTTTTTTTATTACAGTTATAGAAGCAGAAGTCAGTGCAAATATGGCTAAAATAGATGATTAGACTGTCAAAAAAATCTTATTCATTTCAAACCAGTGAGTTTTATTAAATCTTTATCTATGTAGATTCGTTAAAGTAATTTAGATGTTTGATGTTGCTTTTGGATTATTAGAATATGAATAGGAATAAGAATAGTATATAGAAGTCTACTTGAATAAGAATTATAATATTGTAGTATCTATGAATATGGCTCGGTATAATAACATAGATACACACTTTAATAATATTTTTTATCTATATTTATCACATGGGTTATATAGTTGAATGGGTCATAATAATATTGATAAAATTACATATAAAATGGTGTCCGTTAAGGATCGAGTTATTAAAAAGCAATATAAAAAGAGTGTGTCAAACTAAAATGGAATTGATATTTGTGTATTCGCATAGCCATTCAAATTAGTTTGAGATTTTGATCAATCATAGTAGTTATCATAATTTAACTTATGTGATGGTTAAAATCAAAAAACATCAATCAATTGTATTTAGAATTACACAATTTCTTTTCCTCTTAATTTTTGCCAATGAAATCTTAGTGTTCGGTCAAAGTTACTCTAATATCATTCCAAAACATTTTTAGTTACTATTATATTCTGACTTTTTATGAGTGGATCACCATTTGTTGTGGTTATAGTATATTTAGCTAATGGGAGTTTGGTAGTATCTACCTCATTATGTTTGCATGCTTTCTGGCTCAAAAGGGCGGAGCTTTTCTATTTGCTTGCAATGCTGGCTTTCGCCATAAGTTAGACGTAGAAGTAGAGGGCGCCGTTTGCCCTAACTTCAGAAAAAGTTCCTTTTATAAAAGTTAGTGTGAGCAAGTTTCTTATCCCCAAATTCAAATCAACTTTCAGAATTTGAAGCTTCCAATATTCTAAAAGGACTTGGCCTCACATTGACTTTTTGTGATAGTGGTCTAACTGATATGATTGATTCCCCTTCACCTGAGAAGCTATCTGTTTCACAAGTTTATAACAAGTCTTTCATAGTTTCATTGAGGTACATGGGAAAGAAATGGAAGCTGCAACTGTTACTGCTATTGTAATGAAGGCCAAGTCCTTGACCATTGAGAAGCCAGTCGATTTTATTGCAGACCATCCATTCCTGTTCCTTATAAAAGATGAATCAACTGGTGTAGTATTATTCCTTTGGGAGCATGATGAATCCCCTAGCTGGTTAGCTTACTGAAGCAACGACAAATGACTTTGGAAATAACAAAGGCCATATGAATCAATGAATTCACATTATCACAGAAAGCTTTATATAAGCTTATATATATATATATATATATATATATATATATATATATATACACACACAAAAGAGGATGTTCATCCTGATGATGTGGTGCATCTATAAATTAGTGTTTTTATTTATAATTTTCCCTTAATTTTTTGGAACTGTGGATACAAGTGACCCCTCTTCCTTAGAATGCTAGGAAACAATCAAATATGGTACCTACATTTACTCTCATTCTCTTTTTAAGTGTTTATAGAGGAATTAATACCCCCCAGAGAAACTAAGGGCAAGTTTGAGCCTTCTTTCATGCAAGAACGTTTCATGATCCATCACGAAATGAATAATGATTACGATTAAATCAAAGACACTTAGAATAGGAATTAATTAAAGTGAGAAAAACTTTTGTAAATTAAAGAAAACTCAACCAATGCAACTGAAAACGTTAATGGTAATTTTCTCTCAATTGTACACCCAGAGACATCAAATAATCATAGTTATAATAAATTAAGCTTCTAAATTTTGAATATCTTTAACAACTACACTACAAATTCAATAAAATATGAATTAATTAGGGTAGTTCTCTCCTGCGCGAAGCGCGGATAATTTATCTAGTTACAACATATAACTATACAAAAACTATCAAAATTTACTTACCCAAAATAAGTTTTTTAAAATTATTTTAGATTAGTAAATTTACATATATCAAATCAAATATATATAGGAGGGAGTTTTACTTTACCATGAAACCAATAGTTTTGCTCCACATCAGCCAGGTGCAATGAAGGACATTCTTGCCATTTTCTCCTCCTCCTGTAATTTTACCTCTGTAGTACAATAGGTGCTCCACATGGTTTAACTCGTAATTGATGCATGCCCTTTTGCTTATCTCCTCTTGCTTCACTTCGGCTCACTGTTAAAATTGTTGCTCCCCACGTCGGCTTGGACAACCAACATCAGAACCACTTTGTCGTTCTCCCTCCATTGTTCCTCTTTCATCACTTTATGGTGAGTTTTTCTCTCTGTGTTGTCCTCGGTGTTTATGCCTTTTATGTTCCTGCGGTAATATTAGCTACACTGACGTCGAATTGTTTGTTCAAAATAGATTATTTTCTGAAGTTGAGCTTTGTTTATTGATTCCATGATTGTCTGTGGAAGACATATTACCTGAATGTTATTTTCGATTGTTAAAGCTAATATTGTAACTGTATTTTATTTTTCCTAAGGCCCAGCTCTTGTATCTAACCCTAGGGCCCATCTTGTTCTCATGTATATATTCGTATTCATATGTAATAGAAGACATTCTTTTTATACCGTAATTGTGGCTCTAGCATGGTATCAGAGCCTCGGGCGGTGTGCTCTTCTTACGCGTGAAAACTAGCGATCAGTGAACGTCCAACGATGAAACTGCACCAGCGCTGTAGTGTTTCGTCATCATGTCCGGCGACTGAAAAATTGATGTGGCATCTCCATATTACTGTTAGCACCCGTATGTTGGTGTTCTGAAACCATGGCCAACTTTGAGACTATTGGTGTTATTTTCAGGAAGTGTGACACTTGAATGTGCTTTTGAAGAATTTTAAATTCAAGTTGGAATCTTTGTATAAGGATGTGGTTATGAGCTTATGGACATTTTACATGTGCAAGTGTACACTTACAAGGCCAAGGATCTTAAGTCTTTCATTATGTGTTTACAAGTAGAGAAAATGCGAATTCTAGAAAACTAAGTGTGTAATATTGTGATTGGTTCAAGTTTATATTGATCAAGATGTAATTCTTTAAGTGGCCTTGATCTATTATTATTACATTCATACAAGTCCCAAGAAGGCCACATGTTATACTTTTTTT
>DF370441.1:0-12241 GCA_000787875.1 Solanum virginianum
TTTTTTTTAAAAAATCATATTTATGTACGTTATGTTGAAATTTAACATAAGTGTATTATGTTAATTTTTTTATTTGAATTTATAACTTATGTTATGTTTTTAGTTTCATTTGTTTTAGTTGTGTCGACTTAATATTTCTCATTATAAGCCATTTATTTTTTTAGTTAGATTTAATAGATTATCTTTTCAAATATTTTAATAATTTTACTATGATAATATATCTATAGTATTAAATTTTTATTAAACATTCATTTCATGATGTTCGTATAAATCTTGAATTTTAGTATTTATGATAAATTTAACTAAAATATACTAATTTGAAAAATATGTATTAATTTTTTTATAAAATTAGTTAAGTACATATATTTACTAATTAATATATTTTCAAAAGTCAATATATATCTTAAATATTTAATTTAATATTCTCAACAAATATTCTTATTTGTCTGATATAAATTTCTAGTTTTAGATAATTAACTTTTAATTTTAAAATTTTATATAATCTTATAATCACACTTATGCAACAGGATATCTAATTGTTAGGTTATGTAATTACTAGGCTGGTAATTATTATATTAATTATTACATCAACTACAATTACTAGATAACTTTCCAAATGGACCATTAGTAAAAATAGGTTGATCAAATTATCACGATCCAAAAATCAAGTTCATGATGGCACACATTACAAAATCCATCCTGATATGTAAGCCAAAAGAAAAATCACATATGAGATTACCAATGTAACACCTGATAAAATTATCAAAATACCCCTAGAGTAGAGACATACGCATAACGTCTCTGCCCATGCTCCATTTGTAAATTCGAGGCCGGATATATGATTAGCATAAAATATTGAGTGGGAACATGATCTTGGTCGATTTTTAGAGCGGCCAGATCAAAAGATAATTTTTTGGTCCAAAAATGAAAAGCAGTATCTATACGCGATAGAGGCGTGACATGCCTTTGTAGCAAACTTACACTTATTTTTTTTAATTTTTTTGACGGGATTGGAAAAACTCATTCGGAGAATTTTTGAAAAAAATACACATGTGTGCGCGAACCCATTTTTCTCGAGTTGAAAATTCTCTTTATTTTATCAGAGGCATTCCGGATAATTCCCAAGCCCTCCTAAACTCAATACACGATCAAAATAGATCGTTTTGAGCGAAAAAAGGGTCTAAAATCCCATTCTATGTCTTGGAGAAAGTTAGGGCTTGAGATAAGAGAAGAGAAGAGAAGATAGAATGTAAGATTGGTGGGTCAAAAACACCATTCTAAGTTCTTGAAAGAGACTAGGACTTGAAGGAAGAGAAGAAGAGCATAAGATTGAAGAATTCAAGGAGGATTCTTGAAGTTGATTGTTGAGAGCTTCACTCCTGGTATGTAAGGCTAAACTAAAAGCATGAGATTGTTCTCTCATGTGCCCATATATGGTCTTAGAAGAGAGTTGAAAGTTCATGAGTTTACACACATGATTCTTGATTATTTTCTTGAAACTTATAATTATTACATATATTTTCATATGTTCATGATCATCATAAAGTTGTTTTCTTGAATTGATTACTTTTCATGAGATATTGCATAAACACTACATGATAACTTTGAAAGCATGCATGAATGAACCTAGGGATTGAGTCTAGAGCCTTGAATTGAGAATGTCGATTGTGATTGTGATGTGAGGATGATGAGATGATGAGTTGATAGAGCTTGAAAGTCCTATGAGTCTTCAAAAATGAACTCTAATGATTTGTCCATTCGATTGATCCCTAATGGTTGTTCTAAGCCTTGAGCTATTGCTTGAAATATTGATTGATGAGATGATGAGAGTCTCTTTGAGACTAACTGAATGATGAGTGCCTCTATGACACTGATTTGAGATGAGTTGATTGGATTGATTGTCTTATGAGCATTGAGTCTTGGGAGGAGTATCGAACATCGAAAGAGTAAGAGTTAGTCGAACTCGCACTTGTCAAACTACGTAGCCAAGCGAAGGTGAGGAATGGGACCATGACATTATATTATGTTGAGGTTCCCTCTTGATAGAGTCCCTGAAACAATAGAGGACTTGTTTGATTTTCTGGCTTCCCTATTAGATTCAATTCGTTCCCGACCTAGCAAGTACAAAATTGTTGTGGCAATAACAATAACTTGTTGTACAATCACTGGCTCATAAGTGATTGTTGTCGAATAAGAGAAACTCTCAAAAAGTTCCCAAACTAAGTACTTTGAGTTGAGACGAGATGAGATGAGATGAGTTAAGACAACTCCTTTTGGGATGGGTCTGATTCGACTGATGAGTTGATTGGTTGATGGATCACTTGTGTACTATTTATTATGGGATGAGATGTGATGAAATGAGGTGAGTCTGATTTGATTGATGAGGTTTGATTGGTTGATGAGTCACTTGTTTACTCTTTATTCTTACTTTAGATAGACATTTGACATGTTGATTGCTATTATTCTGAGTTGATATTATTCCATATTATTCTACCTGTTTCTGTTTCATTCAGCTTTTTTACATACCATAATTCTATGTATTAACACCACTCAGCGTTGCATCATTTTATGACATAGATACATGTATTAGAGATTGTCAACTGGTGAATCGTTGAGGATCTAAGACATTCAGCTGATTGGTGAGCCCCCCTTACTTCAGAGGATCCATTATATTTATTTCATTTTGATTTAGAGTTAGACTTGCATAGCTTTATTTTAATTGTGGTAGCCATGGGTCTGTCATTGACACCACTTTTTAGTAAATGAGGCTTCATAGACTAGAGTTGAATGTTTATATTAAGATTTTTGAGCTAGTTTTTTCTACTAGACTTTTTATTTATATTATTATTTTGAGACTAGATGAGATGTGCTCATTTAATTTTTTTGTCTTGCGCTGATTAGTAGAATTTATTGATTGAACGAGCGCGATGAGGCCAACTAGTTCACTTGGGGACTAGCAATAATCTCTGGGTGCCAGACACATCTACGGTACTTTCTGGGGGCCTGACGAACTTGGTACCATAGCACATGTTCAAGTGTCCTAGGGAGTCTATGAAGCCGTGTCTAGTAGAGTCCTTATTATTTGTGTGAACCGCTCCACATCCATAATTTGGAGGCTATAGGATATTTAGGAATTGTTTCACTTTTTTCATGTTCTAAATCATGCTACAGAGTTATGCTCTATGAAAAGTCCTCTTCTAATTCGTGCTTTGCGCATTACAGAGTGGTGATCATGCCTCCCAAAAGAGCTGTTAGAGGGAGAGGACATCTCGCTATACAAAATGTTAACCCACCTGAGCCTCAAGGACACGAGGAGCCTGTGGAACCAGCTATCCCTACTGAACAACCCCCACAAGATGAGGTCTCCAATGTTAACCTATGCCAGGATATTCATATTTTGGCCCAGGCTATCACTGCACCCACTGTGAGACAAGGAGTGGGTAGACAAGATACACATAACATATCTAGAGTTTGGGAATTCTTGAGGATGAATCCGTCTAAGTTCACATGGTCTACATCCACTAAGGATCCTGAGAACTATGTGGAGAAGCTCCAAAAAGTGTTCTAAGTGATGCATGTGGCTGATGCTGACAGGGTTAAACTAGCTGCTTACCAACTTAAGGGTGTGGCCAGACTCCAGTTCGACCAATGGAACAAAGGTAGAAGAGAGAATGCCCCCATGCTGACTTGGGCTATGCTTGAGGAAGCTTTCTTGGGGAGCTTCTTCCCAAGATAATGAAGAGAGGCTAAGGTAAGAGAGTTCTTGAACTTGAATCAGGATTCTATGGCTGTACAAGTGTATAGGCTAAAGTTTACTCAACTGTCTTGATATGCTCCAGACATGGTTGCTGATATGAGGAGGAGGATGGAAATGTATGTAGATGGGCTGAGCAGAGGGCCGAAGAGAGATGAGAGAGGAGCAATGCTTATAAGTGATATGGATATTGGGAGACTAATGACCTTCATTCAAAAAGATGATAAGAAGAGGCAGCATAATAGAGCGGAGTTCAGAAGTAAGAAAGCTAAATGATCCAGCCATGAGGTTGTAAAGAAGGGGAATGGTAACAAGTTTCAGATAGGGCCGACATCATTATCTTATAGTGCCTTAGCGCCTAGAATCAGGAATGATCATAGGTCCCATAATGTTGGAGCCCATGGATCTCAGTCATAATCTAGTGTGGCTCAAGGTTTATAGGGTAAACCACCTTGTGGTATGTTTGGAAAATTACACATTGGTAAATGTCGTGAGGGGAGTGATGTATGCTACGAGTGTGGCCAAGTGGGTCATTATCAGAGAGAGTGTCCAAAGTGGGCTGACCATGATTAATCTTTTGCACCAGGCCCACTAGCTAAAGGATACCAAAGAGGTACTATGTCAGGCACAAGCAAAGCCATAAATCGTTTGTACGCCATGGGTAGTCGTCATGATCAGGAGAACTCTCCAGATATGATGACGGGTATGATTCAAGTCTTTTCTATTTGATTGTTATGTTTTGATGGATCCTGGTACCGCATTATCTTTTATAACTCCTTATGTGGCCAATAGATTTCATAGCACCCTGAGAGTCTTCTTGAACCCTTTGATGTTTCTACTATAGTGGGTGAGTCTATTCGAGTTGAGAGAGTCTATAGAGCTTGTGTAGTGTCCATCTATGATAGGCATACTATTATTGATTTGATTGAGTTAGAGATAACTAATTTTGATGTGATCCTTGGCATTGATTGGCTTCACGCCTGTTATTCCACCATCGATTATAAAGTCCGAACTGTTAAGTTCCAATTCCCGAATAAACCGGTTCTAGCGTGGAAGGGTGATGTTTTGCTCCTAGGGGAAAGTTTATCTCATATCTTAGAGCCAGAAAGCTGATTTCTTCAGGTTGTATCTACCACCTCGTGCGAGTGAAATATGATGATGTTGAGTGATCTCCTACTCTTGAGTCAGTCCGATTGTGAATGAGTTTCCTGAAGTGTTTCCTGACGATCTGCCTGGAGTCCCTCCTGATAGGGAGATTGACTTTGGGATTAATGTTCTTCCTAATACCTAGCCTATCTCAATTCCACCTTATAGGATGGCTCCCGCTGAGTTGAAAGAACAATTGAAAGATTTGTTAGAGAAAGGCTTCAAAAGGCCGAGTGTTTTTCCTTAGGGTGCCCTTGCCCTATTCGTGCGAAAGAAAGATGGGTCTCTCATAATGTGTATTAGGCAACTGAATAAGGTCACAATAAAAAATAAATATCCTCTCCCAAGGATAGATGATTTGTTTGACCAACATCAGGGTGCCTCTTATTTCTCAAAGATAGACCTCCGACCTGGCTACCATTTTGTTAAAAGTGAGAGAATGTGAAATTCCAAAGACAGCCTTTAGGACTAGATATGGCCATTTTGAGTTCTTGGTCATGTCTTTTGGGTTGACTAATGCACCTGTAACCTTCACGAGTTTGATGAATAGGGTATTTAGATAATACATTGATATGTTTGTGATCATGTTTATCGATGACATTTTGGTGTATTCAAGAGATAAGGAGGAATATGCAAATCACCTCAGATTTTTCCTCTAAACACTTAAGGACTATGAGTTGTATGTGAAATTCTTGAAATATGAGTTCTGGCTTAAGTTAGTGGCTTTCCTAGGCCATGTTATCTCCGGTGATGGTATTCGAGTGGATGCCCAAAAGATTGAAGTGGTTAAGAACTGGCCCAAACCGATCTCTCCGACTGACATAAGAAGTTTCTTGGGGTTGGCAGGTTACTATAGCCAATTTGTTGATAGATTTTCTTCCTTATCCAAACCATTGACTAAATTGACTCAGAAGAAGATCAAGTTTTAGTGGTTCGATGAATGTGAGAAAAGTTTCCAAGAGTTGAAGACGAGACTTATTACTGTACTAGTTTTAACCTTGCTCGAGGGGACAGTGGACTCTTAAGGGTGTGGCCAGACTCCAGTTCGACCAATGGAACAAAGGTAGAAGAGAGAATGCCCCCATGCTGACTTGGGCTATGCTTGAGGAAGACTTTGTAATCTATTGTGATGCTTCAAGAGTTGGATTGGAATGTGTACTGATGCAGAGAGGGAAAGTGAAAGCCTATGCTTCCAGACAACTTAAGGTTCATGAGAGGAACTATCCGACCAATGACCTTGAGTTGACACTGGTGGTGTTTGCACTTAAAATTTGGTGCCACTACTTTTATAGAGTGCATGTGGATGTTTTCACTGACTACAAGAGCTTGTAGTATGTCTTCAGTCAGAAAGAGTTCAACCTGCGATAGAGGAGGTGGTTGGAGTTGCTCAAGGATTATGACATGAGCATTCTCTACTATCCAGGTAAAGATAAATCATTGCTGATGCTCTTAGTAGGTTGTTATTGGGTAGCACAACCCATGTTGAGGAAGGAAAGAAGGAGCTAGCTAAAGAAGTGTATCGATTAGCTCGATTGGGAGTCCAACTTGAGGAAAATGATGATAAAGGAGTTAATGCTCAGACGAGTCTGCTTCATCCTTAGTTGTAGTAGTGAAAGAAAAGCAAGACCAAGATCCTGTCATACTTTAATTGAAGGAGGCTGTACACAAACAAAAAGTGATGGTCTTCTCCAAAGGGGGAGATGGAGTGTTGAGGTACTAGAGTAGATTATGCATCCCAGATGTTGATGGTATTCGAGAAAAGATCATGGTAGAAGGCCATAGCTCTAGATATTCCATTCATCCTGGCTCAACCAAGATGTACCACAACTTGAGGGAAGTCTATTGGTGGAGTGGAATGAAGAGAGATATTGCTGAGTTTGTTTCCAAGTGCCCAAATTGTCAGCAATTGAAAGTTGAGCATCAAATGCCATGTGGATTGGCTCAAAACTTTTGAGATCCCTGAGTGGAAGTGGGAGATGATCAATATGGACTTCATTACTGGTGTACTGAGGTCTTGAAAGTAAGATGATTCGATTTGGGTGATTATGGATACGATGACCAAATTGGCTCACTTCTTAGCAGTTAAGACAACCAACACTATGGAAGAGTATGCCAAGTTGTACATCCAAGATACTGTTAAGTTGCATGGAATTCCCTTGTCCATTGTCTCAGAAAGAGGATCCCAATTGACCTCCCAATATTGGAGATCTTTCTAGAAAGGATTCAGTAAAAAAGTGAATCTGAGCACAACCTTTCATCTAAAGACAAATGGTCAAGTAGATCATACAATTCAGACGCTAGAGGATATGTTGAGAGACTGTGTTCTTGATTTCAAAGGAAATTAGGATGATCACCTATGATTGATTGAATTCGCATATAACAACTGTTATCATGCGAGCATTCAAATAGCTCCCTATGAAGTTTTGTATGGGAGGAGATGTAGATCACCAATTGGGTGCTTCGAGGTTGGAGAAGCTGAGTTGATTGGGCCTAATTTTGTCCATCAATCAATGGAGAAGGTTAAGGTCATTAAAGAGAGGTTGAAGACTGCACAAAGTCGCCATAAATCTTATACCGATGTGAGGAGGAGAGACTTAGAGTTCGAGGTGAATAATTGGGTATACTTGAAAGTGTCACTCATGAAAGGTGTCATGAGATTTGGGAAAAAGAGAAAATTGTATCCTCGCTATATTGGACTTTATCAGATTGTGAAGAGGATTGGAAAGGTTTCTTATGAGTTAGAGTTTCCTTCTGAGTTAGACGATATTCATCCAATTTTCCACGTTTTGATGTTAAAGAAGTGCTTGGGATATCCTGCCTTGGTGATCCTTGTTGAGAGTATTGGAGTGAAGGATAGCTTATCTTACGAAGAGATTCCAGTCAAAATCCTTGATCTCAGATTCGCAAGTTAAGAACCAAAGAGATAGCCTCAGTCAAAGTGCTATGGAGAAATCAATTCATTGAAGAAGCCACATGGGACACTGAGGAAGAGATGAAAGCAAAATATCTGCACATATTCGTGCCTAATGATGAGAATGTTAAAGGTAATTTCCTTAGCCTTAACAAAATTGATTGTCTATTCTTGAGTCCAAGTAGAGTTAATTGGCAATTGAGAAAGAGTCGATAGTTTGATTGATGGATGTGAATGTTGAGATGAGTTTTGAGTCTATTCGTGCCTTCATATCCACCTTTACTCATCATTCAAGGACGAATGATCCCAAGGGAGAGATGATGTAATACCCAATAAAATTACCAAAATACCCCTAAAATAGAGATGTGCATATAATACGTCTTCCCATACTCTATTTACAAATTTGAGGTCGGATATACAATCAACATGAAAAATTGAGTGAAAAAATTGTCTCAGTCAATTTTTAGAGCTATCATTAAAAGATAATTTTTCAGTCCAAAATAAAAAAGTAGTATCTATGCACGACAGAGGCGCATAGAGTCCTTGAAACAATATAGGACTTATTTGATTTACTGGGGTCCCTAGTGGATTCGATTAGTTCGAGACCTGGGAAGTGCAGAATGGCTATGGAAACAGTAGTGGCTATTTGTACAATCACTAGCTCATAAGTGATTGTTGTCAGATAAGAGAAACTCCCAGAAAGTTCCTACCTTGAGTACTCTAAGTCGAGATAAGATGAGATGAGTCTGATTTGATTGATGAGGTTTGATTGGTTGATGGGTCACTTGCTACTCATTATTCTTGCTTTAGATAGACATTTGACATATTGATAGTTGATTTTTCAAAGTTGATATTATTCCATATTATTCTACCTGTTTCTATTTTATTCAGCTATTTTACATACCGCATATTCCACGTATTGACGCCAGTCAGCACTGTATGATTTTATGATGCAGATATAGGATTAGAGATTGTCAACAGGCGAATCGTTGAGGATCTAGGACGTTCAGCTGATTGGTGAGCCTTCCTTACTTTGGAGGATCCATTATATTTATTTCATCTTGCCTTAGAGTTGGACTTGCTTAGCTTTATTTTGATTGAAGTAGCCAATGGTCTATCATTGGCACTACTTGATAGTGATAGAGGCTTCATAGACTAGAGTCATGTTGATGTTAAAATTGTTGAGCTAGTTTGTTTGTAGTAGCCTTTTATTTATACTATTATTTTGAGTCTAGATGAGATGTGCCCATTTACTTCCGTTGTCTTCCACTGATTAATAGAGTTTATTGATTGAATAAGCGTGATACGTCCAAGTGGTTCGCTTGGGGACTAGCAATATTCTTTGAGTGTCGGCCACGTCTTGGGTACCCTCCCGGGGCGTGACAACCAAAAGGAAAATCAGGCGAAAAACCAAGAGAAGATATAACACAATGATGACATATCCCAAAATCGGTGTCATTAGTGTAAAGAACATATAATACAAACCCTTGAATAATAGGAACAACTCAGTCTCTGAATAAAAAAATAAAAACTATAAGTAATATTGAGCTAGTAGTGGTCTGAAGCATTAGGTCTCACCACAAAATCTAGTATAAGATCTCTGCTAAAATAATCAGCCGCCACAAGGATGACCTTAACAAAATTTAAATCCAAAAGGGACACAAAAGTAGGGGTGAATTCAATTCACACTGACTAGATATTAAGAATTTACTAAATAATGCAATAACCTAGGAACACTTGCACCTGCACAGAGAAAAATCCAACCAGCACTGGTGCCACCATTTTATATATAAAATGGCGCGAATAATATAAACACATAAGCTCAAGTAGTATGAATCCTCAACAAATAAGTCAAACAATGTGAATTAATGTTATGCAATTCCATGATATAGTATGATGTAATGCATAAGTGGTATGGTGGAATAAAGATTGCCGCACAGTCTATTATATACATCATCACTGCCACCAAGATCGCGGTCAAGGGATCAAAATATCGATGTCTCATCCTCCTTGACACCTAAATCATGGTCAGGGGTTTTAAAGGTGTTTTATTTTCTATCTCAAAAACACAATCTCAATATCTCATCCTCTTGCCACCTAGCTTGTGCAAGAGTTTTAAAGGTGCCTCATTTTCTTTCTCAAAAAGATATTTCCATGTTTCTCAACTTTCCATATTTTATGATATGATGCATTGAGGATGAATGCATGTCAAACACAAATATAAAGACAATAATCATCTTTACACATACACAAAAGTATCAAAGTTCTCAAAGTACAATAATTTATGATAAACACCCTCATTTACGCATAATAGGAAATAAACAAGCACTATTTGAAAACCCCTTTTTATTTCTCAAAAATATGCCATAATTCACACAACTCATTTCCAAGCATTTTATTTCTAAAAAATATGTCACAATTAAACAATTCATTTCAAGGTATTTCACTTCTAAAAAATATGCTACAATTCATAATTTATTTCAAGGCATTTTATTTCTTAAAAATATATCACAATTCACAATTCATTTCAAAGCTTTTCACTTCCAAAAACTATGTCACGATTCACAGCTCATCTCGAAACATTTCATTTCTAAAAAATATGCCACAATTCACTACTCAACCCCTCTCTCGGGCTTTACGAGTAAAATAGTGTCACAAACTCCCCATCATAATCAATTATAGAGATATGCATGCTCATGATGCATTCAAAATAGCAAGTAAAGCCTCTACATGGGCAATACAATACAATCAACTACCCAGGTACCAAGTAAAGCCCTCATATGGGCAACACAATAAAACCAACAATCTTGAATCATGATACAACATCATCCCATAGTCTAAGGCAAGAGAATAATCAATCATCCAATTCCAATCTCAAAGAAGATAGCCGAATCTACCTCGAATATCGAAACCACACTCGAACATTCTAAACTTCAGTATTCCCTCAAATATCAACTCCAAATTGATTTCTAACTATCTACAATGGAATATATTCATCAAAAGAAGTCCAATGATACACATATTAAAAGATTTCAAAATCAGGAGTAAAATCATCCAAGAATTACTTGAAATTCCAAAAGGGTAGATTAAAATTATATTGAAAATTAGATGTTACAAGTACTAAGGAGTTTGTTATTGAAAAATCCATTAAAATTGAGCAAGAAATGAATTAAAAACATGAAATTATCCATTTTTGAAGTTCTTGAGAAAAATCACAAATACCTAGTCTAAAATTTCGATTGAAATCTAAAATATTTCTTAGGGATATCTTACTCAAGATTAGAAAAGTTCAAATACAAAATTTTATAGAAAAATAGAGTTAAAATCGACCTTGAAATCCTCAATTTATGAAAATTTAACTTTACCAAGAAAACCCCAAATTATATGTAATTAATATGATGAACATAATTGATAAATCAACATATCTATATCAAAATCAGTTTACCCATAATATAAATATTCTAAATATGCCTTTTTCATTTAAAAAAAACAGAGACCAAATGGGTGAAACTTCAAGTTTCTCCAAAAAAATTATGGATAGAGAAAGAAAACTCGACAAAGAAATACTGAGAGAATGCTGAAATAATAATCAAAAACTAACACCCATATTCTATCAAGAAGAATTCCACACAAATCACTCCATTTCGAGCTCTAAAAGTCCAATAGGTTTAATATACCAAATGAACATAGTCTGAAGTTTTAAGTACTAGTGCACTGCTATTTTGCACCAGAAATCAACAGCTAATTCTTTGGTAAAAAGGTCGTAACTTCCTCATACGATAACGAAATAACTTGATTCTTTTTTCTAAATGTCTTAAATAATGATACGGAACGTTTGTTTAATCGAAACTCAATTCCATACTCGTTTTCCCTGTTAAATATCATTTCTGCTCGATGAATAATTATTTCATATCTTGCGATAAAGTGCAATTTCGACATAGCAAAAATGCACCAAATTTAAGTCCAATTTTGACGTAGCGAAAATGCATCAAATTTCGCATATCAGTCTTATTATCAGCCCTGAGAGGGTACCCTAAACGTGGCCGGCACCCAGAGACTGTTGCTAGTCCCCAAGCGAACCACTTGGCTTCACATTCATTCAATCAATAAACTCTACTAATCAGTGGAAGATAAAAGAAAAGTACATGGGCACATTCTTGACATCCCAAAGGCACAATGTCGCGACCACTCGTAAGAAATAATTAAATTAAGAGAATTTAAAAGAAAGTGTTGTTTGATTTTAGGAAAATTATTTGATTTGGGAGTCGCTACCTAATTTTAAGGATAATTAGAAAACCAATTAATTATTTACAAAAAATAGTCTACGAACCAAAATTGTCACGACCCAACCTATGGGCCGTGACTGGTACCCGATGGGGCACCCAGACAACATAATCAAATCAGAATCTAACATGAGGTTACTATTCATT